>JAOANR010000008.1:49953920-50151758 GCA_030278955.1 Hygrophila difformis
AACAATCTAGTTAAATACTAAATTTAGAATATGCAGTCCACTGGACGCTACAGACAGCACCATATCACCTCTTCCACAAAGGGTTATACATAATGTTTTCTAGATAAATTATTAATAAATGTCATATCATTTCCACCATGTAAAGAAAAAAATCAAACATCATCACTATCAACTACAGACATTATTTTATTATAAACATTATTACGTTCATCAATCAAGAAAAATAATAGCTTAGCATGACCCACCTTCATTTCTTCCTTATTATAATATGTCTGTTCTGGCATCAATAGATTATATGTTTCAGACGTTAAAAATTCATTCAGTATTGGCATTCCAGAGAAAATTTTCAAACTTATATAATTTGCAGCAATTAGCCTTTCAATTCCTAATAAAGCTATATTTATATTTGTTATTATGTCAATTATAAATCTGTTAAAATATAGACTAATGAATTATTTCTTAAAAAATAGATCAAAAAATAAAATTTTCCTTTATTTACTAATGGATCAATTCGCACTCCTAATAACTCTTTATACATCAGATTCTTTATTTATAATATGCTTTATGAAAATAATTAATTTACTTTAAACCAATTATCCAAAGAATATGAATTTTCATATTTCCCTTAATAATTATAATCGTTTTGAATTATTTTTAGAGATAATAATTTTTTTAGGCCATCAGAATTATCAATTTTTAGATTTTAGCCATTAGTTTTTTCATTTACAATTTTGTGCCACTACAAGGCTGTCGGACCCATAAAAAGGGCCAAAGCGGACCGCATCTTGTTCAAATTGCCTCATTATGGTCCAAAAATAGAAATCACATTCCTCTGATAGCCTATTTAAGTTTTTCTTTTTATTATTTTTTATGTAACTAAAATAAATAAATTAATTCCATCCCATATTTATGTCTCGTTTTTCTTTTTTGACATTTAAAATAAAAAAATAACCAATTAATAACAATGTGTCAAAACCATATCTCGATTCCATATAAATTAAAAATTTCATATCTTTTTAAAACTGAAAATTGTGTTAATAAAATAATGCAAAATCTAAAATAAATAAATAAATAATGCAAAAATCTAAAATAATAATACAATGCAAAAATCTAAAATAAATATATGCAAAATTGAAATTTGAAATTTTTTAAAAGCTGAAAATTATAGGAATTCCATATAAGTTTAAAAAAAAATTCTTTTAAAAACTGAATATTGTGTAAAAATAAAAAATTTTTGGAATAAAAGTACAAAAATCTAATATAAATTAAAAAAAAACCAAAATCTAATATAAATAAATGCAAATATACAAAATTTCAAATTTCAAATCTTTTAAAATTGGTAATTATGGGAATTCCATATAAATTGAAATTTCATATGTTTTTGAAAATGGAAATGAGGATTTTCATTTCCAAATCAATAAATATTTTGACATAAATAAATAGTAAAGAAATAACAAATACAAAAATCTAAATTTAATTAATAGAAAATGCAAAAATCTAAGAAAATTGGAAATTTAGACTGGAGACACCACATTAAATGTTGACTTGGTTGACCACTAATGGTTTTAATAATATATAGATTTTTTTTTTCTAAACAGCTTGACTAGGAAGGGGACGGTATCGGACCTCTAACCTTCCTTGGAAGTCGAGTTACTTAACTACTTGGGCTAAGTCCGAACATTGTATTCATGAATAAATAATAAATAATATATTAAAATAATAATAATTTCAAAATAATTAAATCAAGAAAATAATTAAAATATTAATAAATAATATTTTAAAAATAATAATTAAAAATAATTAATATATTAATAAATAATATATAAAAGATAATATTTAATAGTTGTGAGTAGGAGGACTGGGAAAAATTACCGAAAATACCACATATACCGTATCGAAAAAATACCAAAATTTTCGGTATACCGTATTTTCGGTACGGTAGTAAAATTTCGGTACGGTAACGGTATAAAATTTTTGATACCGCGGTATACCGTTACTATACCGAACTTCGGTATATACCGCAATATCAGTATGTCAGTATGTACTGAATGTTCTGGTATATCGTATATACCGAACTTACCAAAAAATACACATAATTTTACATATTTAACCCTATACGGTATGTCGGAATATACCGAATGTTCGGTATATCGGTATACACCATGATACTAATATGCAGAGGCGGACTTGTTAAGTGGCATGGCCCCCCAGGCCCCACCAAATTTTTTTTGAAAAGCCCACTAGGTATTGATATTACATATCCAGGCACCCCCAATTTCTACTCTTTTCAGCCCAAATCACACGTTCATCTCCTTTCTGTTGAATAATAAACTCACCCGACAACGCATGCTCCCGCCGTCGTCAAAAAGAGATGCGCACGCCGTCGTCAAAGTAGCCGCCTAGTTTGATTGCCATTGTCAAAATTTGCGGATCGCATATCCGTAGTTGTAAAAAATATTGTATTTTCTATCTTTATATTTGTACTCCTTCCGGCTATAAATAGCCGTGTAATCTTAGTGAAAATCGCAGAACGAGTTTTAGAAACATAACATCTAAACTCAATTGTTCTCCCCAATTCAAAATTCCAACAGAATTGGTATCAGAGCCTGAGCGATCAAACTCTGAGCAAAAAAAAAAAATTTTTTGAGTATAAACACTCAAATCACAACTAAAATATTGTTGAGTAAAACTCATCTCATCCTACCTCTGCTTTCCAGATTCAACACCACCGCCTGCAACCTCTTCCGGCGAGCTCGCACCGCGGCTCCCCTTATCTTCCTTCCACCGTCCCTGTGCCAGATCCGCTGCCCCTCCGTGAACGGTGAAACAGCGCCACCGCTGTCTCCTCCTGAAGCTGCTCCCACCGTTGCCACCACACACCGCCTTCGTTGTTTCGAACACAGCCTGCTACTGTGCCTCTTCCAATAGATCCAACACAAACGCCGCCGCACCGTCAAAGACCTGCAACAGACAATCCAGACGCGCCGCCAGCCCAGCCTCCTCCGGGCTGCTGCCATCGCATGCCCAGCAGCTTCCTGCTCCGCTGCCATCACTGATGTCTCTTCTGGGCTGTGCACTCCAGTGTTTTTTTTAAAGAAGAGAAAGTGATGGGATATTAATCCCAATTCCTGGAAGAAATATTGAAAGGTGTCCCATTTCGTACATCAAAGGCAGCTGGGTGGTGGTGTCATGAATTCAACCAACTACCGTGCCAAAGTTATTAAATGGTGGGATTGAAAAAGTCAACGAGAATAGCAAATAATTGAAGCACTTGGTGGTTTGGAAATTAATCATTTGGGCATACCAGTTGCTGAAGCCTGAAGAAATTAGAATTTTATTGCTGAAAAATTCGTGGAGTTTTTTGATCAAGTCCAAAATAATTTATTTTGGAATTGTTGCAGATTACTCACAATGGCGTCAACCAGTTCCATCCAATCGCAAGTGCCAAAATTAACAAAAAATAATTACCGGAGTTGGAGTATCCAGATGGAAGCATTATTGGGGTCACTTGACGTATGGGATTGCGTGGAAAATGACTTTGCAACATCAACGGAGCAAGAGCAAGATGAGGAAAAATTAAAGGAGCTGAAGAAAAGGGAGAAAAAGGCCCTTTTCACAATTTACCAAGCAGTTGAAGAATCCACCTTTGAATTAATTGCTACAGCAAAAACTTCAAAGGAAGCTTGGGAGATATTGAAGAAAGCAAATGAAGGGGTAGATAAAGTGAAGAAGATCCGACTTCAAACCTTGAGAGCCCAATTTGAATTATTGCGCCAAGCCAATACGGAGAACATATCTGATTATTTTGCTCGAGTCATATCTATTGTTCACCAGATGAGACAGAATGACGAAGAAATGAGCAACGTTCGAGTTATTGAAAAGATCTTGAGATCTTTGGACTCAAAGTACAACCTCATAGTTGTTACTATTGAAGACCAAAAATCTTGAGGTATTGACCATTGAAGAGCTAATGGGTTCTCTGCAAGCATATGAACAGAGAATAACAAGCAGAAAAGATGATCAGTCCCAAGAACAGGCGCTTCAGTCCACTCTCTCATTCAGAAGGAATAATTTATCCCGAGGAGGATCACAACGTGGAAGATTTCAGCCACAAAGAGGAAGAGGTGGCCAAGTACCAGGCCATGGGTATAATCAGAATACCCAGTTTAATGGTGAAAAACAAAAAGAACGTGGTCGTGAAGCCTACCGAGGCCGTGGAAGACATCAAGGTCGTGGACGTGGAAGGAATTCCGGACAGAGATATGACAAATCAGAAATCCAATGTCATATCTGTAAGAAATTTGGCCATTATGCCAATGAATGCTGGTATAATCCAAACAAAGTGGAAGAAAAGGCGAATCTTGCTGACAAAGAAGAAGTAAATGATAGAGAAGTGTTGTTGTTGACAAGCACTGGATCAGATGCGACCAGCGATGTGACGTGGTTCCTAGACACAGGAGCCTCAAACCATATGTGTGGAAGGAAGGAATTGTTCACCAGACTTGACCAAAGAGAGCTTGGCAATGTCACATTTGGTGATCTCTCACAGAAGCCAATCGAAGGGAAAGGCGATATAACCTTTCAACTCCAAGATGGAAGAAAAGTAAGCATTTCAGATGTTTATTATGTTCCACATATAAAAAGCAACCTCTTGAGTGTTGGACAGTTGCTCGAGAAAAAATACAAAGTGATGATGGAGGATTTGTCACTGAGCATTCGAGATAAGAACAACAATCTCATTACCAACGTGAGGATGACGAAGAACAGGATGTTCCCATTAAAATTGAGCATCAATGAAGTAAGCTCTCTCAAAGTTACAAGCATGGATAGCTCAACACTTTGGCATCGTCGTTATGGGCATCTGAACTTTGAAGCATTAAAGTTGCTTGAAAAGAAAAACATGGTGATCGGAATATCAAAATTGGAGAATCCCAACAAGCTGTGTGAAGTTTGTGTCATGGGAAAGCAACACAGAAACCCATTCAATAAATACAAGTCGAGGAAAGCAGCTTCCAGACTTGATTTGGTGCACTCCGACGTATGCGGACCAATTACTCCCAAGTCCATTGGAGGAAATAGGTATTTCCTAACATTTACTGATGATTATAGTGGAAAAACATGGGTTTATGTGTTGAAGCAGAAAAATGAAGTCCTTTCAAAATTTAAGGAATTCAAAAAGCTTGTTGAAAAGCAAAGTGGATGCCAAATCAAGTGCCTGCGTACAGATAGAGGAGGTGAATATACCTCAAGGGAGTTTGACACTTTTTGCAAAGAACATGGGATATCGCATCAACTCACCATGCCACAAACACCGCAACAGAATGGCGTTTCAGAAAGAAAGAATCGAACAATTCTTAACATGGTTCGATGTATGCTCAAAGAGAAAAATATTCCCAAAGAATTTTGGGGTGATGCAGTTGCTTGTTCTGTTTACATATTGAACAGGTTTCCTACGAAGAGTGGTGATAGGACCCCTGAAGAAGCTTGGAGCCTGCGCAAACCAAGAATTGACCATCTACGAATTTTTGGAAGCGTTGCCTATGCAAAAGTGCAAGAGGAGAAAAGAACAAAGCTTGAAGACAAAAGTCAAAAGTGCATTCTTCTTGGCTATGGTGAAAATTGCAGTGGTTACAAGCTGTACAATCCAGTCACTCGCAAAATTGTAATGTCAAGAGACGTGGAATTTGATGAAGAACAGGAGTGGGATTGGAATTCTCCAAAGCAGCTCACAGAAGTCCTACTTGAAGATGAGCAAGCATCCATGAAAGAAAGGCAAGCAGAACCTGAAGAGATATCATCACCACCACCAGAACAAATTCAAAATAATCTAGAAAATGATGGCCCAAACAGTAGCAGCCCACTCATTCGAAGGACACGAAGGATCCAAGACATTTATGATACTACAAGTGCAATTGATGATGAATTCATTAATTTCTGTCTCTTTGCAGATCGTGATCCTTTAAATTTTCAGGAAGCTTGTAAAGAAATCAAATGGCAGAAAGCTATGGAGGAAGAAATCCAGGCAATAACAAAAAATGACACATGGGAGCTTACACCACTTCCTCGTGGACACCAAGCCATCGGAGTCAAATGGGTGTACAAAACAAAAAGAAATGAGAAGGAAGAAGTGGAGAAGCATAAAGCAAGATTGGTTGCAAAAGGATACAAGCAAGAATTTGGGATTGACTACGATGAAGTCTTTGCCCCAGTAGCCCGACTTGAAACCGTGAGACTGCTCATTTCAATTGCAGCCCAAAAGAGGTGGAAAATATATCAAATGGACGTGAAGTCAGCCTTTCTAAATGGATACCTCAAAGAAGAAGTCTATGTTGAGCAACCGCCAGGCTTCACTGTCAAAGGCCAAGAAGATAAAGTCCTCAAGCTAAGAAAAGCCGTTTACGGCTTGAAGCAAGCCCCCCGTGCATGGAACTCGAGAATTGATGAATATTTCTCTCAAGTTGGTTTTCAGAAATGTCCGTACGAACATGCTTTGTACATGAAAGTCAATGCAAGTCAAGATGTGCTGCTAGTGTGCCTCTACGTGGATGATTTGATCTTTATGGGAAGTAATGCAAAAATGATCAAAGAATTCAAGCAATCCATGGAGAAAGAGTTCGAGATGACAGACTTGGGATCAATGAAGTATTTTCTGGGCATTCAAATTCAACAAGAAGCTGAAGGAATATTTGCGTCCCAAGAAAAATATGCGAAGGAGATTCTAAAGAAGTTCAACATGGAAGATTGTGAAACCGTGAACATTCCAGTGGAGTGCGGCGCCAAGTTGTCCAAAGAAGGAGAAGGTAAACCAGTAAATCCAACGTACTACAAGAGTATTGTTGGTTGCCTTCGATACCTGACGTGTACTCGCCCAGACATTCTTTATGGTGTTGGATTGGTTAGTCGATACATGGAGAAGCCTATGACTTCTCACTTGAAAGCAGCAAAGAGAATTTTGAAGTACATAAAAGGAACAATTGGTCATGGATTACTATACCCAAGTAATGGAGATGAAAAGCTTACTGGGTTTAGTGATAGTGACTGGGCTGGAAGTTATGATGACCGTAAAAGTACAACTGGATTCGTCTTTTTCAATGGCGAAACGACTTTTACCTGGTCTTCGAAAAAGCAACCTGTTGTTGCCTTATCAACTTGTGAAGCAGAATACACTGCGGCATCATCTTGTGTCTGCCATGCCATCTGGTTGAGAAGAATGTGTCAAGAATTGAAGTTGCATCAGAACAGTGCAACAAAGATATTTGTGGATAATAAGTCAGCAATTGCCCTTGCGAAAAATCCAGTTCATCATGAACGCTCCAAACACATTGATACTCGCTTCCACTTCATCCGGGAGAAGGTCAAAGAAGGAGAAGTAGAGCTAGTACATGTGAACTCAAGAGAGCAAGTTGCAGACATCTTCACGAAGGCGTTGAAAGTTGAAACTTTCCAATATTTGCGGAAGAAACTAGGAATCCAAGATTTCAAGAGGATGAGTTTAAGGGGGGGAAATGTTGAATAATAAACTCACCCGACAACGCTTGCTCCCGCCGTCGTCAAAAAGAGATGCGCACGCCGTCGTCAAAGTAGCCGCCTAGTTTGATTGCCATTGTCAAAATTTGCGGATCGCATATCCGTAGTTGTAAAAAATATTGTATTTTCTATCTTTATATTTGTACTCCTTCCGGCTATAAATAGCCGTGTAATCTTAGTGAAAATCGCAGAACGAGTTTTAGAAACATAACATCTAAACTCAGTTGTTCTCCCCAATTCAAAATTCCAACACTTTCTTCGGCATCGTTCTGCACTTCTGCTTTCCTTTCCCAATCCCAAATCTCATTGTCTTCTTTCACCTTTGTTGCGTTGCTGAGCGTTATTACAATTTGTCGTGTGCTTCTCCTCTTTTACTCCGGTTGCGTTTGCGATAGGTAAGTTGCCCTAAATCTCAATTTTTGTGTTTCTTTTTTAGGTCTCAGTCCCGAATCTCCTGTTTTGATTTAATTTTGGGTTTGTTGGTGTTCGTTTATTTAAATCGAAACAATTGTTGATTGAGTCATGTTGTGCATTATCCATAATTCTTTGCAACTCATTTTTTATATATTCTATTTCACCGAGTTATAAAATATGAATTTGAGAGTCCTCATTCATTATTCTTCCTGGTAATTCTCTATTAGGTTCACAAAAAGATTATAGACATTAAATAGCCACTTGTAATTTATGAAGGAAATTTTTTTTACTGTTTCTCTTTAATACAATTGTGAAGTAAGAAAATATAATAAGAAGAAGAACAACAAATTCAGGAAAACATGGTATATTGTATTTTGGCGTTCGTTGTTTGATTGCAATATTACACTGCGAGGTCGAGGAGAATAGAGATCTTCCAAAATCTGAAACTATAGGGAAATTTTGGAATTTTCTAGGTCTGTCAATTTTGTTAGAATTGCTATGATAATACTCCCAGCACATAAATTAGAGTAGTAGAAAAGCTGCATTATCTTTGCAGAAAGCATTAATTCAATTGGAAAGGGTATAATGGATTATTAGGATGCAGTATTGGTGAAAACAATGAATCGAATTGAATCATGGCTTAAACGTACTTGTAAACACGTAAATTTTGTCTGTCAATAAAAATGCGACACGTGTTATCTCAAATATTAATTTAATTATTTTTAGGCATTTAAAATAAATTAATACTTAAAATAATTATTAATATTTATCGGGCTAGTTGGATCCATCAAGCCCGATAGATTTATATTGGGCCAATGTGAACAAGTCCAAATGAAAGAACCACAAGCCCCATGACCCAATGGACGCTCGAAGTATATCGGCCCATGTGAACAAGCCCAGATGAAATGCCCACGTACTTAGGTCGCCCATGATTTCTATGTTTTCCTCTATAAATTGAAGCACTCTCTTCACAAATGAGGGGAGGTCAAGACATTTCCAAGACTCATACACTTGAGATCCTATAGCAACAAACCGCTGCAAAAATCCTAAAGAGCCAGAGCGGAAGTATCAAATACACTTCCAAGTCTTCAACGTTGGAGGAATCAAAGGAGCAATAGAAGTTGAACCACAATCATTATGTTCTTCATGTTTTAAATTCAATTGTATAGACATTTTAATTGTGAATTAATAAAATTATTTGCAGTTATTTGTCTATCGAAATTTTCTATTATACATATTTTGGCACGCCCAGTGGGACCCTTCTACCTTTCATCTCCGCCAACAAAAGTTGAAGATCATCTATGGCTTTGAAGCACGTTAAGAACGCCTCAAAGAACAACCCCTCCACATCCGGTGTTACTGCTACTCCCAGTGTCACCGCAAGGAATATGAAAAAGACCATCGAAGATGTTGCGGTCATGAAGGATGTTGATCTGGTTCTTCCACAAGGGTCTGAAGATTCAAGATCCACTTCGTCTCCTTCAATCCTAGGGGAAGATCTGGACCATACTTCAAGTCTCCCCCGTGTTGATGTGATGATGGTGGACGCAACCAATTTGGAAGAACAAATTGCCAACTTGACGAAGATGGTCGAGATGCTTGCCAAGCGCGCTGAGATTCGAGAGGCTCGTTTAGACAAAGTCATGAATATACTTGAAGGGTAATAATTCACTCTCTTTATCTCGTTAATTGGAACTTTTGTTGAGGAGATCACGTCAGCAATCAACCAAAAGAAATACACGAGGACTTGGAGACATCCCAACAAGGTGCCTTGGAAAAGGAAACAGTAGATGCTGATGCCCAAAGTTGTGGAAGGCTTCATCCACGTGGACCAGTTGAAGAAATTCATCGCCGAAACTCTGAAGAAAGATATCCCAAAAATCTCAAGATCATCATTGAAGTATTCCAAGCCCTACACTGCTCGAATTGATGCTGTGAAGATGTCGATTGGCTACCAACCGCCCAAGTTTCAACAATTTGATGGTAAAGGAAATCCCAAGCAGCATGTTGCCCACTTCATAGAAACTTGCAACGACGCAGGGACATACGATGATCAACTCGTCAAGCAGTTTGTACGGACACTCAAAGGAAATGCATTTGATTGGTACACCGACTTAGAGCCTTGCAGCATCGACAGTTGGGGGCAACTTGAACAGGAGTTCCTAAACCGCTTTTACAGTACAAGGCGCACCATTAGCATGATAGAGCTCACGAATGCGTGTCAGTCACAAGGCGAACCAGTGATCGACTTCATCAACCGTTGGAGAAGTCTAAGTCTCAACTGCAAAGATCACCTATCTGAAGCATCGGCCATAGAGATGTGCATTCAAGGCATGCATTGGGATCTCTTGTACATTCTGCAAGGTATTCGACCTCAAACATTTGAAGAACTAGCTACCCGTGCTCACGACATGGAATTGAGTCTCGCATCAATGGATCTTCATCAAATTGGAGACTTCGAACCAGAATCGAAGGAAAGCTCAACCCAAGTGCATCATTTAAGATTCAAACAACTTCAAGAGGAAAATGCTCAAAAGCCCATCATGAAGCCTTCAAAAACATTACTTAAAGCAACTTCAAGTCTTCAAATCCTTCAACACGATCAAGCTCAAAGCCCGTCTTGAAGCAGTCAAATTTTCAAGTCTCCAAGTCTTCATGAGGATCAAGCTCGAAGCCCCTCCGGAAGCCCTTCATATGCCAAATCCTTTAAGATGATCAAGCTCGAAGCCCATCTTAAAGCGATCAAATTTTCAAGTGCCAAGCTTTTTGAGGATAAAGCTCAAAGCCTCTCTCGAAGTCCTTCAAAATTTCAAGTTTCCAAGCCTTCACGAGGACCAAGCTCAAAGCCCCTCTCGAAGTCCTTCAAAATTTCAAGTTTCCAAGCCTACAAGAGGATCAAGCTCAAAGCCCCTCTCGAAGTCCTTCAAATATTCAAGTTTACAAAGCATTCAGGAGGATCAAGCTCAGAGCCCCTCTCGAAGTTCTTCAAATTTCATACCTTCTACAGGATAAAGCCCAAAGCCCCTATTAAAGCAATGAAACATATTCCTGGAGAGTCAAATCACCTTCAAGGATGTTGAATTTCCTCTCAAAGTTCTTCATGGCCCATGTCAAATGTATCTCGTATGGATCATCATCAAACCGAGGCTATTGATTCAAAACATCAAGGAAAAATGCCTAAGACATGATCTGAAGACCAAACACATCTTCAGCAAAAGTCCGAACTCCCAACAGAAGTTGACTGGGGGCAATAAGCTAAAGTTCACGCAACGAGCCATCAGCATAGAAGGTGGTTGACATGATCGTTGCAAAGTCTTGAAACAAATCAAGGAAAATGCTCCTTGAAGCACGAGCTTAAACTGCACGTCACTCTTTGCTTGCAAGAGTATAAACAAAAAAATAGGCAAAACAAAAAAAAAATTGATGCGGAAAAATGCATCACCCGAACTACGATACGGCTTGATTCCTCAAAAGGATACGTATGCAACTTGGCCAAATTCCAAGTGCAGCCACAAATTCAAAAAAAACATGAATCAATGTATGTGCGGTGCAAATATTTCAAGAATGAAGAAATGAAGACTAAAGAGCAAGCATGGAAGGCGAAACCAAAAGTAATCTTTATTGCTTCAAGATTTATGTTTATATTTACATTGCGGAATAAAAGAATCAACAACAAAGGAAAACAATACAAGGCTTAATGCATCCTATTTTAGCGAGCCAATACTTGTCAACAAAGTCCTCTCCATTGCAAAGTCTAGCAACATAATTTCATCTTCAAATCAAGGATCATCCGCTCAATCTTTGAAATGACACATTCGATACATGTTGTTATGATGGTCTTCAAGCCAATTGTGTTCTCACTTCAAGCTAATGTTCATGAAATTGCATTGACAAAAGTTGAATAGCTGATGAAATGGTTGAATCATGGCCATTAAGCTAGCAAGAAAAAAAAAGCAACTTCAATGGCTTTCTTCAAAGTCCGAACTTCACTAATTATGTTGGTTGCTGAATCCTTCCAAGGAAAAAAATGGAAACTGCATTGAAAAAAAAAATTCATAAAAGTACAAAAAAAAAAATTTAATAATATAAATATTTACATGCCCAAAAAAATGGCATGTTAGATATTTATAATAGAAATATTTGCGTATAAAAGTGGCCATTCCTCTTTTCATCAGAAGGAGACACAACATTTACACAGAACAGGACACAACTCCGTCTTCTTCATCCTCCACCCTTACGAAGTGACGAGCAGGCGCGGCAGCGGCTCTCTCCATTTGGCACTCGAACTACAGCAACTCGGGCAGCCCGACGCGGCAATGACATCCAACAAGGAGTGGCAGCGGCACGGTCCCAATGGCCTCATCTCGGCGTGGAACAGCAACGACGTGGAACCAATGGCTCTCTTCTCCAGCATCACCCCTCTGGCGGTGCGAGCAGAGCTCTCCTTAAACGGCTTTTTCTCTTTCAACCATGAGTGGACAAAAGCTGCGTCGGACGGCATTGATCGGTGCTCAGCGGCTTCCTCGGGCGGCAATCAAACTGTGCTGGCATCGACAAGTCATCCTTCCCCTGGGGCGATGACAACAGCAAGCACGGAAACGGCTTCCCCCCGGCGGCGCCGTCTCTTTCTCTCTGGTAGTGTCTTGGAGCGGCAGCAGCACGATCTAGGCGGCGGCGGTCTCCCTCCCTCGTGCGATCGACGGCTTCGTCCGGAGGCAACTCGAACGGCAACGGCGTCGAGCACCACTCTCCCTGCGTACTCCAGCAGCGCCTCTTGTCCGGAAAAGTGCAATAGAAGCCATGGGGTCTGGGCGGTGGCTTGGGAATGATCGGCTACGCGAGCTGGCGGATCAGCGATAGTCAAACGGCAGCGGGTTTCAAACGGGCGGCATCAAGCGAGCATAGCAGTAGCGGCATTCATCTTATGGCGAAGGCAGCTACAGGAGGTGCCCTAATTATTAGATGGTCATTTATATAGGATGGCAAATCAAATCTGTTATGGTACGAGTGGCTATGATGGATTTTCTCAAAGGATTAGATTCAAATTTGATATGGAAAGGTTGAGATTTTCAATGCCATAATCAAATCGAAACGAAACGTCTGCCCACAAAAGCGAAAATCATGGAAAAGAAAAAAAAAGTTGAAAAGGAAAAGGAAAATCATGGGTGAAAAATGCCATGGAATTCATGAAACAACATGAAGAAAAAAATATATTTCAAGACTCGTTCACGTCTCAAATATTTTGCTTCCGTAAACAAGTCTCGAGGGGGCATCTGTAAACATGTAAATTTTGTCCGCCAATAAAAATGCGACATGTGTTATCTCAAATATTAATTTAATTATTTTTAGGCATTTAAAATAAATTAATGCTTAAAATAATTATTAATATTTATCGGGCTAGATGAATCCATCAAGTCCGATAGATTTATATTGGGCCAATGTGGACAAGTCCAAATGAAAGACCCACATGCCCCATGACCCAATGGACGCTCGAAGTATATCGGCCCATGTGAACAAGCCCAGATGAAAGGCCCATATACTTGGATGGGCTCATGTGAACAAGCTCAGATGAAAGGCCCATGTACTTAGGTCGCCCATGATTCCTATGTTTTCCTCTATAAATTGAGGCACTCTCTTCACAAATGAGGGGAGGTCAAGACATTCTCAAGACTCATACACTTGAGATCCTACATCAACGAAGCGCTGCAAAAATCCTAAAGAGCCAGAGCGGAAGTATCAAATACACTTCCAAGTCTTCAACGCTGGAGGAATCAAAGGAGCAATAGAAGTTGAACCACAATCATTTGATTATGTTCTTCATGTTTTAAATTCAATTGTATAGACATTTTTAATTGTGAATTAATAAAATTATTTGCAGTTATTTGTCTATCGAAATTTTCTATTATACAGTACTGATTGGATTACTGCCCTTGCTCCTAGTAAAAGTGATGGTTTCTCTTTTTCTGGCATGCAGGTTAAGCCATTTTGCCATTAGTTCATTTAGCTAATCCTCTTACAGTGGCTTAGTTGGAATGAGTTACGTTTATTTTGGATTCAATATTATTTTCTCATTTGGCATGGCTTGATTTGATGAATGTCTGCCTTTTGTATTAGTTCATTGTTGTTGTGACCACCCAAGATTGGTTGGTTAAAATTGGGCTAGAAAATTGGCCAAAAAAAATTAGTATTTATGGGCGGGAGGAAAAGGAGAAGAATATTTGTCAAGGCCCGAGTTCATGAGAGCCGAGGGGATAAGATCGAGGCAAGGATAGAGGTTGAATTCGGCCGAAATGGATGGAAGCAAGTTCGCCCGAAGGGAGAAAAGATGGTCGGCCCTAGAGGCAGTTGGGGAGCGGTTATTCAGCTCCACTACTCCAACTATAAATAGAGAGTGCCGGACACTGAAATCAGAGAGATCAATCCACCCCAAATTTCCAATTATGTTAGTTTACTTTACTGTATCTTTTGCTGTTTTCTTTTACCAGCTTTCCCAAATTTAGCCTAGTTTGTAACGGTTACTTTCTCGAGTCGGCCGTTGTTTCCTAGCAACAGGTAGATTTCCATAGTTATTTTTGGATAATCAGCCGTGGTTTCTTAGAAACTGGTAGATTTCCATTGTTTCTCTATTTTGCCATTGAGTGAGATTCAATTTCAGTGAAGTTTGGGCACATCATTTTAATTTCGGACCCGTAACCAGTTTGATCCTTTTTCGGTAGCCTCTCTTGAGGAGAAAAAGGTCTTTGGCCATAACCGGTGGCCAAACAGTGGCACGCCCAGTGGGACCAATATTTGCAATGGCAATTGATCCGCAAGCGACTCCGGCAGTTAACACGGCGACGAGAATTGATTTTCCGTCAATTCATGAAGAACTCACGACCAATCTAGGGGATTATCCTCCAGGATTCACTAGTCTTGCTAATTTTAATGCTCAGGAGTATGCACATGATGACCTAACACAGCGATTTCGCAATCAAGTTCAATTCAAGGTTGAAGCAGCGATTACTACTTCGGTTCGCCACATTGAAGGGAATATACTGGCAGTTATGCCAGCAATGTTTAGAGCTGAACTAGCTCACAACTTATATCCGTTTGGAGCTCAGAACGTACATGTGGCACAGAATCCACCTCCGGTAATTCCAAATCCGCCATTTGTCCAGCCAAACTACCCTCAGCAGGCCTACCGGCCGCCAGGAAGGCATGGACCGCGCCCCTATGTAGCACCACAAGACAGATTCGAGCAACAGCCCTACCAACCGCAACCTGTTCCGGTTGTTCAACACAATACATACAACCTAATGCTGCACCGCCTCAGCAGAATCCTCCGCAGTTGGTTGACAGAGAGCTCATTGCGGAAATTATCCGATCTCAGTTCCCTAACTGAGTTCGGGTAAACTTGATCGGCCAGGAGAATCGGCCGATGTATAGGAAGTCGTATCCAGATTATATTGAGGAGCAGTATCATCTACCCAGAGGAGTCAAGGTTCCCGATTTCAATACTTTTTCGGGTGAAGTAGGGAGATCCACGATAGAACATATCGGCCGATTTACGGCTCAATGCACTAGGATCGCCCAAAAGGACTTCCATAAGCTAATTTTGTTCAGCCTATCACTCACTGGTCCGACTTTTGAGTGGTATGTTAATTTACCACCAGGATCAGTCAACACCTGGGCGGAAATGGAAAGAATGTTTCATGATCAATTCTATAACACAAGTACTGAGGTGTCGGTAGTGGATTTACTTCCACTAAGCAGAAGGCGGGAGAAATAATTAATGAGTTTCTGGAAAGATTTTACGCAGTTAAGGCTCAGATGAAGACGATGTTGCCAGAACATGAGTATATTCAGATTCTGAAGCAGAATCTGAAGTTCGCGATCAAGGGTCGATTGATGGTGACAAGACCAAGGACTGTGGCCGAATTGACGGCTAAGGCAATTAGAATGGAAACATACTTGGCAGAACAAGCGGCTTTCAAGTCAACCCGAAGTCACAGTGGTAGATCTCAACCCATGCAATCAGCTGCATCTTTCGTAGAATCTTTGGATATGTGTGAGATTGGAGAAGAATACAACATAGGTGTGAGATTGGAGAAGAATACAACATGGACGATATTCCAGCCTTAGCAGAAGTGGCAATGGCAGAATTGGTGATTAAAAAGCCCATGACTTGCCAAGCACTCAGGCCAGTGAAGGGGAAAGAGAAGGAGGATCAAGGCAAGGATGATCTTCAGAGATTTTATACATTTGATTTGTCACAGATGGATGAAATATTTGAAGATTGTTTGAAGAATGGCCTATTCGAATTTAAAGGAAATCATCCGCAATCGACTAAAGATCAGATGGACGCAGGATGGTGTAGATTTCATGCATCTGCGACTCATACTACTGCAGTCCGTGGACATTTTAGGAAGATGGTCCAGAAGCATATTGATGATGGGAAACTTAAATTCCCAGATAGATTGATGGCCATTGACAAGAATCCATTTCCCGTTGCCAACATGGTTATGGTTCAGCCAGACCAAAAGAAATCGGTACATGATCGGCTGGGAGAACAACCATCGTCTAGAAAGAAATCTGTGGATGATCGGCTAGGAGAACAACCATCGGCTGAAAAGAAGACAAGAATGTGGGAAAGACTGGGTTCGGCCCAGAAAGGAAAGGGAAAGGTGTCTGATGTTTTTAACCGATTGGGTCAATAAGAAGTGGGAGAATGGAGTAAGAAAGGTGAGCAAAGGTCGGAGGAAGAATAAAGGAGCGAGAAGCCGACCTCGAAAATAATAACCAATGGATGGGATTCGGAGATGAAGTTAACAGCTGATAAGAAGAATGGGAATACTGTGATTTAAATTACAATCCCAGAGGAAGTTGAATCTCCAGCGATAAAAGGGTTTAGGAGACCACCTGCAAATATCCAGGTTGGTCAATGGGTACAAAAATCCCCAAAAAGGGAGCACTACGGACAAGACCGATTCAATGATCAAATCCAAAGAGGAAAAGAAGTTTCGACCCCCAAAGGGAAAGGGTCATATCGCATGCATAAGAGGAGAATGCAGCGGCAAAAAGCGGCTGCTGCAGAAGAGGAATATGATATGATGTATACGGAGGAAGTCATTACGAATAAAGGATCATATTCGGAAGGAAGGATTTTGAATAAAGTATTTTAGGCGCATATCAAGTCAGCCGAAGGCAAGAGAGAGAAAGAATATAAGCGGAGGAATGAGGAAAGTCAGCCGAAAGAAAAAACTGAGTTTCAGCCGAAGGAAAAGAGGTCAAGACGAAAGATGACCTAGGCGAAGTAGAAGAAGAGTGGAAACCTAGGCCTATCCAAAAAAGGGATGGGTGCCAATGGCATCCATCATCCCCAAAGCAGAAACTTTGTCTATTGAACAGTTAAAATTTAGTTTCGGATCTAATGCTTGTATGGTGGGCATTGTTGCGGTTGACGATGAAAAATATTGGTCTGACACTGAACCGACAGTGGTGTTTTGTCAGAAGGAATCAGAGTTCTTTGGTGAGGAAGAGCCAGTAGTTGATTTCTGCTTCACCAAACAATAGGCGATTCGGCCAACAGTTGAAGTTGAGAAAAATTGGGAAGAAGTATAAGGCATTCGTCTCAGATGCTCAACCAAGCACTATTTTGCCTCATACTTCAAAAATGTCTCATCATGTGAGGCCTCTATATGTGAAAGGTTGGGTTAATGGAAGACCATTAAGAATAATGTTCATAGATGGATGAGCTACAGTCAATATAATGACATTATCTACCTTGGCCAAAATCAGCCGAACTAGAGAAGACTTGCTGCCCACTCGGATGAAGGTGCTGAGTTTCATGGGAGCTCAAACTGCGGCAGAAGGATGCATATTAGTCGATGTAACAGTCGGAACTGTCTCGATTCCGACAATGTTCTTTGTGGTGCATGCTGATGTCCCGTATGCGGCCTTGTTAGGCCGATGCTGGATAGGTACTGCTAGATGTTTGCCATCTACTTTGCACTAAAAACTTTGGTTCTGGAAGAATGATGGCTCAGTGGAGGAAGTAGAAGCGGACCAACCCCCGTTTCCAGTCAGTTCAGCCGGACGAATAAATGTTGGATTATACGAGTAACCCATACAACCCTTTCTGGCAGTTGTGGGAGACCGGTATCCGGAAGTGGTGGAATGTGAGTGGACGGATCTGGGATTTGAGGTCAAGTACTAGGCCGACCCACGGCCAAATGCAGAAGGAGGTAAATGATGAACGAAAATAAAGAAAAAGTAGTCGGGCTCGAGTCGGCCGAGCTCGAACCACAAGAAGAGAAAGAGAAATGGAGTGAATTGATGGACTCTATCCCAAAGCGTACACCAGACTTTAAAGCACAAGATCCCTTGAAGACAATCAATGTTAGAACAGAGGAGGCCCTTAGAGAAATATCAATAAGTGCGAATCTGGGCCAACTCATTGTCAGCCGATTTAAAGAGATCTTGATAGAGTTCAAGGATTGTTTTGCTTGGGACTATACAGAAATGCCTGGTTTGGAAAGATAGTTATGGAACATTGTTTGCCCATCAAGGATGGCTTCCGACCACACAAGCAACCGGCTAGGAGGGCAGCGCCCGAAATCGTCCCAAAGATCAAAGAGGAAATAGAGAAGCTATTAGTGGCCGGGTTCGTTAGGCCAACTAAATATGTAGAATGGTTGTTGAATATTATACTAGTTATAAAGAAGAATGTGAAGTTGAGAGTTTGTATTGATTTTCGAAATCTCAATATAGCAACTCCCAAACATGAGTATATGATGCCTGTCGTTGACTTATTAATTTATTCGGCCGCAAAATAGGGAATGTTGTCTCTCATGGATGGATATTCAGGTTATAATCAAATCTTTATGACCGAAAAGGATGTACACAAAACTGCATTCAAGTGTCCCGGAGCCGTTGGGATTTATGAGTGGGTTGTCATGCCATTCGGCTTGAAGAATGCAGGGGCGACTTATCAAAGGGCCATGAACTATGTCTTCCACAATTAATTGGGGGCTGTGTGGAAGTGTATATTGATGATGTCATGGTCCGATCTAGAGACATAGAGAGTCATTTGACTGATTTAAGAAGGGTTTTTCTTAGGATGAGACTGCATGGAGTTAAGATGAAACCAGCCAAGTGTGCTTTTGGGGTTCAAGCAGGGAATTTTTTGGGCTTCTCAGTACACAACAAGGGTATAGAGGTGGATGCGAATCAAACCAGAGCTATCCAAGAAGCCAGGGCACCTCACGATAAGAAGAGTCTGCAGAAGTTTTTAGGTCAGGTGGGATTCTTAAGAAAATTCTTGGCCAATGCGGTTGGAAAAGAAAAGCCGCTAACCGACTTGTTAAGATTAAAGAAAGAGGAAGAATTTAAGTGGGGAGATGACCACCTATATTAGTTCCTCCAGTACTCGGCCGACCACTGAAGTTGTATGTAGCAGCGGCCGAAGAATCCATAGGGGCATTATTAGCCCAGGAAGATGAAGATGACAGTGATAGAGCGATTTTTTATTTGAGCAGAATTTTCAAAGAAGCAGAACTGTAATACCCGAGAATTTTGTAACATAAAATAAAGAATAAACAAATAAATAATTAAATAAATAATTAATAAATAAATAATTAATAAACAAATACACTAAATAAATAAAGAGAAAAAGAAATGAAAAATGAAGTCTAGTCTAAAAAGGAATTAAAGTTCCAATACTCAAGACAATTTAATCGAATAAATTGTACACCGAAACCCGACACCAATGAACTCGAGAATTCGAGTCCAAACATATAGTTAGACCCGAATAAAATTTAGATAGGGTTCCTATTTCCGAAGATACCCCGAAAATCCGAATCCGAGAACATAGAGGGATAGAAGTCCGAAAGAGAGGAGGAAAAGCACGACGGATCGCACGACCCGCCCGGACCGAAGTCTGGGCGTGGACCGTGCGGTGAAAGGCCAATTGGCGCGCCACGACCGCGCCACACGACAGATTCGCCGGTTGCGAGATTCACTCGCCCGAATCCGGATTTTCCGACTTCGGTTGTATTCCTTTCGGCTCAAGACTCACCAAGGCCGACCTTGGACGTCCCTAGGTCGTGCCTATCTATAAATAAGGCCTCTTGTCAGCCCCGAACATTTTCCAAAACCCTACGATTCCCTATACATTCGAAAAACCCTAATTCCGGAGTCGTCGGAGGCACGAAACCAAGGCGAGGACTGCTTGGACGAAAATCGGGAGATCTCTAACGTTGTGGTAAGTTCTGATCCGAACCTTATTCCATATACAATCCGAAAACGGATTCTAACTTCATTCTTTTTCTTCTCTACGCCCCGAATCGGATCTAGAACGAAGAACCCGACGAACGGAGAGGATAAACGGTGGACTGGAAGCCACGCCTCCGAATCGACGATCCCGGACGCCCAAAAATCAGTAAGTTAATCTTACTATGGTTTGGGAGGAATTTAAAATACACTTGATCAACGATTTAAACCAAGAACGTAAAATCTGTCAAAACGAAATCTTTAACGGCACAGCGTTTTTGTTTGATTTTTCCGAACCCTTAAACCCGTTCAAACGAGAAAACTTAAAACTCAGAAAACGTTCCTAAGACATTAATCTAGCTACTGTAAAAATTTCATAATTTTTGGTTATGATTTGATATCTGAATTCGTTCTCAAACCGAACTGCTTGGAAATTGAATCTTGAAATCTGGACAGAACTTAGGTTCGAACTTGATGACATTTTTGACATTAGATCTAAACCGAATTAGATCTTTAGCCAAACATGAAAGTTGTAGATAACGGTCTTAAGAAGGTCTCTGTAAAATTTCGTTAAATTTGGAGTTGATTTGCTATGGTAGATCTCGTAATCTTGAAACTGCTGTACATGAAATTCGGACAGATTATTACCATGTTAAAGATTGATGTTTTTCATCTACTTCCATACCTCGGATTGAAAAACTTAAAACATGAAAGTTGTTCATCTATGTGTTTTCGAGTCACTAATTAAATTTCAGAATTTTTGGATTAAAACTCGATTTTTAATGAATTTTGAAGTAAACTGTGGTTGACCGAGTCAAATCTTGAAATCTTGTTGAAACGGTGTAACTAGCCTTTAAGGTTTAAACGAGTAGAAGAATCTTTGAAATAAATACATGAAATCTGAAATTTAGAAAATCCCCTTTACGAACTTGATCTTTTAAAATTAGAGGGTGAGTGCTCTGCAGGGTGCCCTCCTAACGATTCACTTTGTGCCTTTATGGACGATGGTGACCCACGTGAAATTTTGAGATATGTTGCCAAAACGGCATGAGAAATATGGCCTACACCCTCGTGAATATCCATATGGGTTTCCCGAGGCTCCGTAGTGGTACTGGGTATGGCAGATATTAGTTAATATAATTCAATTTATAATTTTTTATATTAAAAAAATTATAAATTGAATTATATTAACTAAATTAAATTAGAATAATTTTAAAGCTCACTTTATATGACATGAGCTACTTAACATTACTTTTTCAACTAATTTTTTTCAAAAAAAAGAATACTATACAATTAAACTAAATTGTTTTAGATTTTATTAAAAATATATTTAATTTTAAAATTAGTTAATTTATTTTAAAATTAGTTAATATATTCAATTTTGGATAAATAATAATATTATACAATTTATAATATAATCAAAAATTAATTTATTAATTAAATAAAAAAACTGCGGGCTAGTCCGCCTGGCCCGCAACCCACTGGTGGGTTGGTCTGGGCTGAGGTTATTCTAGCCCGCCCCGCCGTGGGCCCAACCCGCCTAAGCCCGCAAAATGGTGGGCTAAAGTGGGCTTGGCCCGTGTCGCCCCGCCAGCCCGTATTGACACCTCTAGAATTAATTATGCAAGTTGGTTAGATAACTAGATTGAGTTATTTATGATATATTATCATGCTTCTATTTAAATATTAATTAATGGCTTTTAAACTCCACGACCATGTCTGTATTAACTTACTCAGCAAGTTGTGCTGACCAAACCGTTTATTTCCTTTTTCTTTACAGAGTATGTGGAATGAACATGAGCACGTTCATGCATGGGGGAAATTATATTTTGGAAAACTTTATATTTAAATTCTTGCGTTAGATTATAGTATAAACGGGCCTGTTTAACCCGTGTTTTGGCCATGTTGGCCCTATTTCTATTTTCCGCTGCAAAACTTATACTCTGATATTGTATTCCGCTGCATTATGATATTATTTTCGAATTTATATTATATGGGCTGTTTTTAAATACTTTTAAATTCTGCAATACCTAGCCTTGCATCTCTTTAGTAAGCTCGGAGAAACCGTGTCTTACTAGGGAGGTGTGGCGGTGACATCCCGACTTGGGTGACCAAAATCCGGGGTGTTACAAGTTGGTATCAGAGCCCGGCTATTTTTAAACTATTATTTTTAAACTATTATTTTTAAACCTATTATTATTATTTTTAAACTACTAATAATATTTTGACAATTATTTTAAATTTTTAAAGTATTATTTCCATGGAATAAATTTTTATTTTTAAAAACCCATGGGAATTAGAAAAAAAAATATATATATACAGTGCTTAAATTATTTTTTGGGGGAATCATCATTTGCATTGCATTTGCATATTGCATTTCCTTGATTAGAGAACTGAGAATCTTGGAGAATTTTGACTTAGAATCTTGGCGAATCTTAACCTAGATCTTTTGCTTGCGCTAGCTGGCTAGTCAAGACATGATGAACTTGATGATCAAAATGATGAACGCTCACTTCGATTCCCAACAAACCATAGAACAAATGAAACAACGTATAGCTCACTTGGAGGCAAATCTGCACCACATTGGCAACTTAAGGGAGACGGACCACCACCGCATAAATCAACTCGAACGCCAAGTCCAAACTCTCAGTACTCAAAATCTAATATTGAAGGAACACGTTGATGCTCATGGAGAGGACTTGAACCACATCTTTGACGATCTATTGCCGCCAAGCTCGGAGGAGGATGACCCGGAGGAGGATCCCGCTACCCCACCGGAGGACGTCTTGAGACGCTAGTGATTTTATTTATAGTAGATACTATTTTGCTAGGAAAATATTTCTACTTTTGTATACCTTCTCGCTTGTACTAAAAATTTCATTTAAGGAAATAAAATGCCCGATTTATTTATAATAAATCGAAAAAAAGGAAAAAAAATTTCGGACAGACCTGTCCGGCCTGAAAAAAATCGAAATAAATTAAAATAAAATAAAACCCAGAAGCGTGCGGCGCTTCTTAGTTCAATCGAACACCCCGTGCGAAATTATAACCACATACACATGTATAAAACTTGTTTAGACTATATGTTAATTTCACAAGTCCAACGGAAATAAGGAGTTTCCTTGGATTGGCTGGATACTATAGACGTTTCGTGAAGGATTTTTCAAAAATCGCACGTCCTTTAACCCAGCTACTGAAGAAAGGAGTCAAATACGAGTGGACAGAGGCGTGTGAGACTGCATTTCAAGAATTGAAGAAACGACTCACAACGACACCCGTATTGACGCTACCATCAGAGAATGGTGACTTCGAAGTTTACAGCGATGCTTCGAAGGAAGGTTTAGGTTGTGTCTTGATGCAAGACTCAAGGGTCGTTGCATATGCATCACGCCAACTGAAACCTCACGAGGAGAATTACCCGACACACGACCTGGAGTTGGCAGCGGTCGTTTTCGCTCTAAAGATATGGAGACATTATCTTTATGGGTGGAAGTGTCGAATGTTCACCGACCACAAGAGCTTGAAGTATATATTCACTCAGAAGGAGTTGAATTTGAGACAGCGAAGGTGGTTGGAACTTATTAAAGACTATGACCTGGAGATATCCTACCACGAGGGAAGGCGAACGTAGTAGCCGATGCCCTAAGTCGGAAGACCCAACATGTGACAAACTCGTTGGTAATTCCGCCGGCGTTGTGTATGGACCTGGCGAGATTGGATTTGGAACTCGTGCATCCGGGCACAGTGAGTGGAGTAATCAACGCCATGGTCGTAGAGACTCCAATATTGGACGAGATTCGACTCGCTCAACCGGGCGATGCGAAACTCGAGAAGATAAAGGCGTATATTGCCGAGGGAAAGGCAATAAGATTTGCTATCCATGAAGATGGAAGCATCCACTTTAAAGGGAGATGGTGCGTGCCCCAGAAGTGTGCGAGTTGAAGCAAAGGTTGATGGAAGAAGGACATAACACGCCCTATTCCGTGCATCCCGGAGGCGACAAGCTTTACAAAGATCTGAAGAAGATCTATTGGTGGCCGGGAATGAAGAAGGAAGTGGCAAACTTCGTGGCGAAATGCCTCACCTGCCAAAGGGTCAAGGCAGTGAGACATAAACCCTTAGGATTAATGCAACCACTAGAGATTCCAAGTTGGAAGTGGGATAGCATTTCGATGGACTTTGTCTCGGGATTACCCCGATCACCTAAAGGGATGAACAAGATTTGGGTGATTGTAGATAGGCTAACGAAGACAACCATATTTATCCCGATGAAGGACACGTGGACTATGGACCAATTGGCCCGAGCCTACGTTGATAATGTGGTACGAAGACATGGAGTACCACATGACATCATTTCCGACAGAGACAGTAGATCTGTCTCTCATTTTTGGACAGAGTTACAAAAAGCTCTCGGTACTCAAATCAAAATGAGCACCGCATTCCACCCGATGACGGATGGACAAACCGAGAGGACGATCCAAACACTAGAAGACATGCTGAGAGCATGTGTGTTGGAGTTTAAGGGAAATTGGGAAGCTCATTTACCCTTAATTGAGTTTTTCTACAACAATAGCTACCATGCTAGCATTGGCATGGCACCTTTCGAGGCGTTGTATGGACGAAAGTGCCGAAGCCCGTTGAGTTGGGAAGAAAACGATAAGTCGGTGGTAGTCGGACCACAACTTGTCGAAGAAATGACTCAACAAATAAAGGTGATTCAAGGGAAAATGAAAGCCGCTCAAGACCGTCAAAAGGGTTTTGCTGACGTGAGACGACAAGACCTAGAATTTCAAGTGGGAGATAGGGTCATGCTAAAGATATCACCCATGAAGGGGGTGATGCGCTTTGGCAAACGAGGGAAGTTGAGTCCTCGATACATAGGACCTTATGAAATTCTAGAACGAGTCGGAAATTTAGCCTACTGACTGGCCTTACCGCCACAATTAGACCGAGTTCATAATGTCTTCCACGTTTCGCAACTCAAGAAGTATGTGCCGGACCCGACACATATGCTTCAACCGGAAGTGATCGAGCTCGATGAGGATCTCACTTACGAAGAAGTTCCAGTGCGAATTCTAGACGTTAAGGAGCGAGTAACGAGAAATAAGACCGTCAAGATGGTCAAAGTTCTTTGGTCAAACCATGATAGTGAGACAGCAACTTGGGAATTAGAATCCGACATGAGAGAGCGATACCCGTCCCTGTTCCAAACTGACGAAGACACAGTTACGGGGACATAACTGTAATCTTAAGGGGGAGAGGATGTCATACCCATTTTTTTCGTGTTTCGTGCATCTTTTGTAAACAAACAAACAAATTCAAATTGTTTCGAACTACGTTATGGCTTGATCCCTTCATAGGGTACGTAGGCAGCTTGGAAGTTTTAATTCTAAGTTCAGTCACAAAATAATAAATCAAACAAAAGTCCTTAGCACGAGAAAAGCCAAAACACAACTTCGAGGACGAAGTTGATTCTTAAGGAGGGTAGACTGTAATACCCGAGAATTTTGCAACATAAAATAAAGAATAAACAAATAAATAATTAAATAAATAATTAATAAATAAATAATTAATAAACAAATACACTAAATAAATAAAGAGAAAAAGAAATGAGAAATGAAGTCTAGTCTAAAAAGGAATTAAAGTTCCAATACTCAAGACAATTTAATCGAATAAATTGTACACGAAACCCGACACCAATGAACTCGAGAATTCGAGTCCAAACATATAGTTAGACCCGAATAAAATTTAGATAGGGTTCCTATTTCCGAAGATACCCCGAAAATCCGAATCCGAGAACAGAGGGATAGAAGTGCGAAAGAGAGGAGGAAAAGCACGACGGATCGCACGACCCGCCCGGACCGAAGTCCAGGCGTGGACCGCGCGGTGAAAGGCCAATTGGCGCTGCCACGACCGCACCACACGACAGATTTGCCGGTTGCGAGATTCACTCGTCCGAATCCGGATTTTCCGACTTCGGTTGTATTCCTTTCGGCTCAAGACTCACCAAGGCTGACCTTGGACGTCCCTAGGTCGTGCCTATCTATAAATAAGGCCTCTTGTCAGCCCCGAACATTTTCCAAAACCCTACGATTCCCTATACATTCGAAAAACCCTAATTCCGGAGTCGTCGGAGGCACGAAACCAAGGCGAGGACTGCTTGGACGAAAATTGGGAGATCTCTAACGTTGTGGTAAGTTCTGATCCGAACCTTATTCCATATACAATCCGAAAACGGATTCTAACTTCATTTTTTTCTTCTCTACGCCCCGAATCGGATCTAGAACGAAGAACCCGACGAACGGGGAGGATAAACGGTGGACTGGAAGCCACGCCTCCGAATCGACGATCCCGGACGCCCAACAATCAGTAAGTTAATCTTACTATGGTTTGGGAGGAATTTAAAATACACTTGATCTAACGATTTAAACCAAGAACGTAAAATCTGTCAAAACGAAATCTTTAACGGCACAACGTTTTCGTTTGATTTTTCCGAACCCTTAAACCTATTCAAACGAGAAAACTTAAAACACAAAAAACGTTTTTAAGACATTAATCTAGCTACTGTAAAAATTTTATAATTTTTGGTTATGATTTGATATCTGAATTCGTTCTCAAACCGAACTGCTTGGAAATTGAATCTTGAAATCTGGACAGAACTTAGGTTCGAACTTGATGACGTTTTTGACATTAGATCTAGACCGAATTAGATCTTTAGCCGAACATGAAAGTTGTAGATAACTGTCTTAAGAAGGTCTCTGTAAAATTTCATTAAATTTAGAGTTGATTTGCTATGGTAGATCTCATAATCTTGAAACTGCTGTACATGAAATTCGGACAGATTATTACCCTGTTAAAGATTGACGTTTTTCATCTACTTCCGTACCTCGGATTGAAAAACTTAAAACATGAAAGTTGTTCATCTATGTGTTTTCGAGTCACTGGTTAAGTTTCAGAATTTTTGGATTAAAAAACTCGATTTTTAATGAATTTTGAAGTAAACTGTGGTTGACCGAGTCAAATCTTGAAATCTTGTTGAAACGGTGAAACTAGCCTTTAAGGTTTAAACGAGTAGAAGACTCTTTGAAATAAATACATGAAATCTGAAATTTAGGAAATCTCCTTTACGAACTTGATCTTTTAAAATTAGGGGGTGAGTGCTCTGTAGGGTGCCCTCCTAACGATTCACTTCGTGCCTTTATGGACGATGGTGACCCACGTGAAATTTTGAGATATGTTGCCAAAACGGCATGAGAAATATGGCCTACACTCTCGTGAATATCCATATGGGTTACTCGAGGCTCCAGAGTGGTACTGGGTATGGCAGATACGGCTGCGGCCGCCGGCTTCCGGCTAAATTTGACGAGATTGCAATGCAATCGTGAAATACTTGAAATATTAAATCTCGGGAGTAACGGGATAGTTAAATATTTATTTATTGTCCTTTTTAAATTATTAAATGCTTTATTTAAATTAATTATGGCTTTTATTTAAATTATGCTAAATGTATTATTGAGTAGTGCCATGAATTAATTATGCAAGTTTGTTAGATAACTAGATTGAGTTATTTATGATATATTATCATGCTTCTATTTAAATATTAATTAATGGCTTTTAACTCCACGACCATGTCTGTATTAACTTACTCAACAAGTTGTGCTTACCAAAACGTTTATTTTCTTTTTCTTTACAGAGTATGTGGAATGAACATGAGCACGTTTATGCATGGGGGAAATTATATTTTGGAAAACTTTTATATTTAAATTCTTGCGTTAGACTATAGTATAAACGGGCCTGTTTAACCCGTGTTTTGGCCATGTTGGCCCTATTTCTATTTTCCGCTGCAAAACTTATACTCTGATATTGTATTCCGCTGCATTATGATATTATTTTCGAACTTATATTGTATGGACTGTTTTTAAATACTTTTAAATTCTGCAATACCTAGCCTTGCATCTCTTTAGTAAGCTCGGAAAAACCGTGTCTTGCTAGGGAGGTGTGGCGGTGACATCCCGACCTGGGTGACCAAAAACCGGGGTGTTACAAGAACTTAGGTACTCGCCGATTCACAAGCTATGTCTAAGTCTATATCATACTTGCCAAAAGTTGGAATATTACATTCAGCCGAGGCAAGTAGTAGTCGTGGCCTTAGTGGACATAGTCAAGATCATGATGAATGATCCAGTTAGCAACCGAAGAATGGCTAAGTGGGTCATGAAACTGAATGCGTACGACTTGAAGTACTAACCACTAAGGGCTATAAAAGGACAGGTTGTGGCCTATTTCCTAGCATATCATCCGATGCTTCCGATAGCAGAAGAACTATAGAAGGAGTTCAGCCGACCGAGGGAGAAGGAGTAGGAATAGTATACCATCAGCCATGGGTGCTGACATTTGATGGCTCAAAGGCAGCTACAGGAGTTGGAGGTGGGTTGTAATACCCGAGACTTTTAATAATAGGAAATGGAATTAAATTCGAAAAGCAAGAGAATTTTATTCGAAGAACCGTGAAGTCAAAAACGATTTAAATAAATAAATCGCTGCACGGGAATCGAAAGACGACGAATTCGATACTGACGAATCTAAATGCAATGAATTCAAGATTTCGAATATGAAATCAATTAAAGATGAAATAAAATTTAGGATGGGAATCATAATCCGATAATGACTCGGAAAACCGAACCCGGGAATGTAGGAGGATAGAAACCCGAACGAGAGGAGGAAAGGCCCGACGGATCGCACGGCCTAGCCCGGCTGCAGCCAAGCCGAGAGCCGCTCGGTGGCCGTGCGGTCTGGAGACATCCCGTGCCAAGACCGCGTGGGACGGCAGTGTGCGATCAAGTTTCCTTTCCCGACGATTCCTTACCTTATTTTCGACCCCCCGACTTTGGTAACTCGATCTTAGGCAAAGGGAAGGCTATATGGACGGATTTTGAGGTCTTGAAGCTCATTATTTTGGAGCTCCAAACCCTAGCAGCCCCCAAAACTCTCCAAACTCTCCAAACCTCTTCCAAAACCCGAAATCACCAAGTTCGTGCTTTCCGATCACTTTCCGGCAACGAAAATCGACGAAGGAGGCATGAAGAACAAGAACTTTAGAGTTCCAGATTGCGGTAAGTCGTTCATAGGTTTTTGTTTAACTTTTCGAACCCGAAAATTCGATCTAACACTAGATTTCTTCTTTCGATTCGAATCCATGGCCAAAGTTGGAAGATTCGTGTTGAGGAGATCCGTTCGTGTCAAATCTTAGAGCACGGACGACCCCGTCTAGGATGAAATTTAAGTAAGATAATGCCTTACATATCAATATTGGTGGTTTAGAACCGTTCGAAACATTATTTTAAATCAAACACTAAAATCGGACATAAAAGATTCACTCTTTACGCGTTTTCTGAGATTGGCCGAAAAACCCTATTTCGAGAATCCGAAATGTAAAACTCCGAACTAGAGACTTGTTCCTGACATCTTAATCTAGGTTGTGTCAAAATTTCATGTATTTCCATTAAGATTTGATATCCCAAATCGCGTTGAACATTCTCTGTCATGTATGAACTTTTCAAAACCCTTGACAGATTACATGGTCGAACTTGATGTGCATTTTTCTATCACTTGTGTAACACCCGAGAAATTTAATTCACGTTCAAAGGAATGGAATTAATTTCTTGTGGAAGACGTTCATCCTTAAAGGAATGTAGATGGAAATACCCCAACATTAAATTGAGCCAAAGGTTAAAGTGAGGGCGCAACTTCGGGGACGAAGTTGATTCTTAAGGGGGGTAGACTGTAATACCCGGGATTTTTACAGCAAAATAAAAATTTATTTCCGAGAAGAAAATAATTTATTACAATAAATTATTGCTCGGAAGTGAAACGCCGATAGATTCAAAAATTCAAAATGGAATAAAAGAGGGAAAGGAAGCCCGAAGAAATTCCATGAATCGAGTTAAAAGAATTGGAATTAAATTCAAGAAGGAAAGAATTTTAATTCCGAAAACCCCTGAAGTCGGAAATAATTTAATCAGATAAATTATTGCACGGGAGCCAAAAGACGATGAATTAGAAGCCGACAAATCCGAAACCGATGGACTTAAGATTTCAAACACGAAATCAATCTAAGTCAAAATAGATTTAAGATAGGAATTTATAATCCGAGAACGACCCGAAAAGTCGAGCCCGAAAATGTAGAAGGATAGAAGTCCGGAAGAGAGAAGAAAAGACCCGACGGATCGCACGACCCGGTCCGGACCGCAGTCCAGACCGGATCCGCGCGGTCTCCGCGCGGGGCCGCGCCAAGACCGCGCCAACTTGCAGGCTGCGGGAAACTTGCGGCCACACAAGGAAACTCGATCACCACCCGATTTTCCGACCTCCTAATGATTGAAACTTACCTTGGACGATGGAGGGGGCGTTATGGCACATAATTAGGACGATTTTGCTGCTAATTACACCTCAGAAATCCATCCCAAACCCGCCACCCTCTTCCCCTCAAGTTCCACCATTCGAAAAACCTAGTTCTTTGGCATTCCGACATCGTTCCGGCGAAGAAGATGAAGTTGGACGAGACCACGCCCTTGTCAGATGTCGTGTGTTGCCGAAGAGAAGGAGACGAGTAGATTGGACGTGTTCGCGGACTCCGGAGGCCATCCCGACGAATCTTAGGATCTTAAACCTCACCCACTGTAAGTTGGTTCCTTGCGTTTCAATTTTGGGTGACTAAAATCGAACAAATCAATGGATCTAAACAAAAACGTAAAAATCGGAAATTAAAAACCCCAATCCGTGCAGTTTCGGAAACCTCATGAGTTCGACCCTTTCGAGTGTTTAAAACGGATTGGCCAAAACATGAACTTTGTTCCTAAGACCATAATCTAGTTTGTGTCAAAATTTCAAGAGTTTTCATCAACGTTTGACCCCCGAAATCGAATCTGGTTTACTCTGCGTTTTCTCCCAAAATCGAAACTGACAACAGATTGGAGCGTTGAACTTTTTTGATGTTTTTCTAATGGAATCCTTCAAAAATAAACTTTTATGTAAAAACAAAAGGTGTAGCTAACTGTCTAAATGTTGTGTCTTTAAAATTTCACGCATTTTCGTTAACGTTTGCATACTCAAAACCCCTCGGAGATAGACTGTGATTTAACGGAAAACTGGACAGATTACGTACTCGAACTTGTTGTGCGTTTTTCGATCCTTTATGTTCAAAACTAATCTTGGGTGAAAACATAAAAGTTGTAGATGATGGTGTCTAGTTTATCCCTGAAAAATTTCATAATTTTTGAACCACGTTTGGTATGCCAAAAAGTCGTCAAAAAAATTGAATTGCCAAATCTGGAATCCTGACAGTTTTTATGACCCGACTTGATGCATATTTTTCACCCGTTTAAAGAATGATTCAACTTTGCATTTCGAAACAAAAGTTGTAGATAATTGTGTCTGGATTATGCATATAAAATTTCACGGATTTTGGTGTTCATTTGATATGTCAAACGGTCGAATTTTCAGAACTGTTCTAGACCATCTTTTGTGTCCGCGCGTAAACAGTGTTTTAACGATGATTTTTGAATGTCTAAATCTCATTATTTCCGAAAACTTAAAACATGAAAGTTGTCCGTGTGTGTGTTTTTGAGCTACTGGGAAAATTTTAGAATTTTTGGTGTAAAGATGAATTTTTAATTAAGAAAGGCGTAAACTGCCACGAATTGGATTTTTCGAACTTGAGAAAAACTCGAACTATGAAACGCGATATCGAATATTTGATAACATTGAAATACGAACTTTCGAAAAATCCCGTTCACTAGGCTGAGCCGATCTTCATGCTATCATTATCTTTGAGACTGCCTCGTTAGTGGTCTCCTTGCCTGTCAAAACGACAGTTGAAATACTTGCCTGTCAAAACGACAGTTGAAATACTTGCCTGTACAGTTGAAATACTTGCCTGTCAAAACGACAGTTGAAATACTTGCCTGGCAAATGGCAGTTGAAATACACGGCTTGCCGGAATGGCAATTGAAATACATGGCTCGCCAAAACGGCAGTCAATACTGATATGGCTGCGGCCGCCGGTTCACCGGCTATCTGGTTACGACTATTGTGATTGCCTCGTTAGTGATCTCCCCTGTGTGGTGTCCTCTTCTTAGTGTACGGGATAAAAATATAAAAGACTTGCTTGAGCGTTTAATTATGCTTAAATCCTATTTACCATGTTTTTAAATTATGCATTTAAATAATGTTCTTAAATTATGCTTTTAAATTACGCTTTTAAATTAAGTCCTTTAATTTTTGTATTCTCGTCTTGAATAAATAAATCATGTTTTCCGCAACAAGTAAGATTACGAATTTTTAAATATTTCAATTTAAGCCTGAGTAAAAGTATAAGTTTTAAATTAATTAAATAATCTTTTTAAAACCCCTTTATCGTTACGTTAGGAATTAACTTACTCAGTATTTTATATACTGATAAAACCTGTTGTTTATTTTTCCATTACAGAGCACGGAGCATGATCATGCATCGGGGGATCACTTTGGACATTTAGTTATTTATTTTACATGACTTGTATACGGGCTTGTTGACCCGAGTTTTGGCCATGTCGGCCCATATTTAAATTTCCGCTGCAACTTATTATTTTTATCATGTATGGATGATATTACATTATTATTTTTAAGTAATTCCGGACTTGCTTTTAAGACTTTTTCCAACACCTATAGCCTTGCATCTCTTTAGCAAGCTCGGAGAAACCGTGTCTTGCTAGGGAGGTGCGGCGGTGACACCTCGGCCTGGGTTATCAATCCGGGGTGTTACAAAGTGGTATCAGAGCCCGGAAGTATTTTTAAATTATTATTATTATTTTTGGCCAATATAGAGGCCCAAGGATTTTTAAAACAAATATTGATATTATTTTTTAAAATTTTTAACTACCATGATTATTATTTTTAAAATTTTAAGTTTTATTTCCATGGAACAAAAATTTATTTTAAATCCATGGAAAATATTTACATATGCATAGAAAATTTTTCCAACAAATTTTTAAATTCACGAAAATATTTTTTCGGGGTTGGGATAACATTGCACTGCATTGCATACATCCATTAATATTTGCGCTAATTTTTTTATGAATTATCAATGCTAAATAATACTCTTATCTTAGAATCCGACATGACCTTTATTTAGGAGCGCTTGCTTAAGACTAATTGTGCCCTAGTCCTAGAATTTGATCACCTAACTTTAGCATTCTTCCATACATTACCTCTTGCCAATCCTATCTTACAGATTTTCTTGAACGCTAACGTGCCTTAGATTAGAAGCTTACTTTCACGTGCGTTGATAACAGAGAATGGCACCTAAGGGAAAGTCGAGAAAGGAAATACCAAACAACACTAACGCTGACCTCTCCAACGCACCGAACAATAATGAGATACCTCAGAACGTAGGAGGGCGAGTGCCACATGTTCCCAACAAAATGGATGAGCGTCTAAGGACTGTCGAGGAAGTTCTCGTAATATTAGGAAATGCTGAAGTGCAACGGGCACAAGCGGGTGAAAAAAAGTATAAATAGGTCCTTTTTCTTTTCAAAAAATTCAAATCAGTCCTTTTTCTATTTTATTACCAAAACAGTCCTCTACAAATGCTAATTATGTTCAAATCAGTCCTTTTTTTCACTAATTATATTCTAATTGCTGACGTGGCAAGGGTTTTAATTTAAACCTGACACGTGTGCATAATATTAGTCCTTTTTCTTTTATCTTTTGTCAATTCAGTCCTAAACTTTTATTTTGTTCTATTTAGTCCTCTACCCCAATCACTCATTTTTATATTAATTGGCCTCAAACCTTTCAAATTATTTCATTTTAGGCCCAGAACCTTAAATTTTTTATTATTACTAATCCATTTATCAAATAAATGCACAACATACTTCCATAAATAAAATTAAACACCAAACCTCATATATTGGGTTCGACTGCTTTGTTATCGGGTCTTTCAAGTACCGGAATTTTACGGACTCTCTCTAATAACCACTCGACCGCAACCGATTGTTCATTGGTTTTGGTTTTCTTCAGTAACAACCAACAGAATCTTACTTTGCGTCCTACCTTAGGATGTAGCAATATTTGAGTAAATGATTTAACTTGAATTTTAGGAAGGTTATGGATACAGGAAGCCTTGGTTTTATTGAAAAATATTAATATTATTAAAAATATTAAAAAAATAGCCTGAATTTTATTGTCCACAAAGTATGATTGTGCTGATTGTTGCTGAAGAAAACCAGAACCAATGAACCATCGTTACGGTCGGGTGGTTAGAGAGAGTCCGTAAAATTCGGAACTTCGAAGACCCGGTAACAAGGCGGTCAAACCCAATGTATGAGGTTTGGTATTTAATTTTATTTACGGAAGTATGTTGGGCATTTATTTGATAAATGTATTAGTAATAATAAAAAAATTTAAGGTTCTGGGCCTAAAATGAAATAATTTGAAAGGTTTGAGGCCAATTAATATAAAAATGAGTGATTGGGGTAGAGGACTAAATAGAACAAAATAAAAGTTTAGGACTGAATTGGCAAAAGATAAAAGAAAAAGGACTAATATTATGCACACGTGTCAGGTTTAAATTAAAACCCTTGCCACGTCAGCAATTAGAATATAATTAGTGAAAAAAGGACTGATTTGAACATAATTAGCATTTGTATAGGACTGTATTGGTAATAAAATAGAAAAAGGACTGATTTGAATTTTTTGAAAAGAAAAAGGACCTATTTATACTTTTTTCCCACAAGCGGGTATACCACCACCGGTAACCCGAGTCAACTATTTAGCCTTGGTAAACCCTTACCAACCACCTCACTACGCCGACGAGGAGGACCCGGCTCGGCTAGAAGAATGGATACGGACGTTCGATAAGCTGTTGAACGCCGTAAGATGCCCCGACGGGGAAAAGGTTCACGTAGCCTCATACTACTTAGGAGGCGAGGCGGGCGATTGGTGGCAAGCCACCCAAGGGAAACTGGCGGAGTACGACGAGCCCTACACATGGTCAAAATTCACGGATCTGCTTAGGGATCATTTTTATCCCATGAGCACGAAGGCTGCCATGTACGAGGAATTTCTGACACTGAGGCAAGGAGGAAAAACGGTCCAAGAATACTATAACCAATTCAAGGAGTTGGTGCGGTTCGCGCCAAGACTGGTGCCAACTGATGTAGAGAAGGCACAGAAGTTCGAGACAGGACTGAACCTATCTATTAGAGAGGTGATCACGGGTGAGCACTACCCTAACCTACAAGCTGTGTATGACCGTGCAGTAGCGGTTGCACGAGTTCAAGGACTGAAACGGAAACCGGTAGATGGGACTAACCAAGAACCACAAGGACGATACAAGAGGAATGAGGATCATTTCCGTAGAAACTCGAACCGACCACATCAAAACGACAATGGACGAAACAAGGGGATAGTCTTCAACCATGGACACTATGCGCCACCATGTCCAAAGTGTGGTAAACCACACTATGCGAGAGGATGCCCTCAGCCTGGAGCATGCCTTCAGTGCGGTCGACATGGTCACCAGCTGCGTGACTGCCGGACGCGAACAGAAAACATAAACAGGAGAGAGGACGTGACCACTCGGCCCAAGCAACCGCAAGAAGTTTTCAAGCATCGATAAGTGCATTTATTTTTGAGTTCAACTCTACGAATTGTATCCAATAAAAAAAAAAGAAAAAAAAAGGTTTTAAACAAATTCAAATTGTTTTGAACTACGTTATGACTTGATCCCTTCACAGGGTACGTAGGCAGCTTGGAAACCTAAATTCTAAGTTCAGTCACGAAATAAATCCCAAAATAAAACATAACCGAAAGCATCCTAACGATTAAACTCGAAGAAACCAAATCCGAAACACAACTTCGGGGACGAAGTTGATTCCTAAGGGGGAGAGGATGTAACACCCGAGAAATTTAATTCACGTTCAAAGGAATGGAATTAATTTCTTGTGGAAGACGTTCATCCTTAAAGGAATGTAGATGGAAATACCCCAACATTAAATTGAGCCAAAGGTTAAAGTGAGGGCGCAACTTCGGGGACGAAGTTGATTCTTAAGGGGGGTAGACTGTAATACCCGGGATTTTTACAGCAAAATAAAAATTTATTTCCGAGAAGAAAATAATTTATTACAATAAATTATTGCTCGGAAGTGAAACGCCGATAGATTCAAAAATTCAAAATGGAATAAAAGAGGGAAAGGAAGCCCGAAGAAATTCCATGAATCGAGTTAAAAGAATTGGAATTAAATTCAAGAAGGAAAGAATTTTAATTCCGAAAACCCGTGAAGTCGGAAATAATTTAATCAGATAAATTATTGCACGGGAGCCAAAAGGCGATGAATTAGAAGCCGACAAATCCGAAACTGATGGACTTAAGATTTCAAACACGAAATCAATCTAAGTCAAAATAGATTTAAGATAGGAATTTATAATCCGAGAACGACCCGAAAAGTCGAGCCCGAAAATGTAGAAGGATAGAAGTCCGGAAGAGAGAAGAAAAAGACCCGACGGATCGCACGACCCGGTCCGGACCGCAGTCCAGACCGGATCCGCGCGGGGCCGCGCCAAGACCGCGCCAACTTGCAGGCTGCGGGAAACTTGCGGCCACACAAGGAAATTTGATCACCACCCGATTTTCCGACCTCCTAATGATTGAAACTTACCTTGGACGATGGAGGGGGCGTTATGGCACATAATTAGGACGATTTTGCTGCTAATTACACCTCAGAAATCCATCCCAAACCCGCCACCCTCTTCCCCTCAAGTTCCACCATTCGAAAACCCTAGTTTTTTGGCATTCCGACATCGTTCCGGCGAAGAAGATGAAGTTGGACGAGACCACGCCCTTGTCAGATGTCGTGTGTTGCCGAAGAGAAGGAGACGAGTAGATTGGACGTGTTCGCGGACTCCGGAGGCCATCCCGACGAATCTTACGATCTTAAACCTCACCCACTGTAAGTTGGTTCCTTGCGTTTCAATTTTGGGTGACTAAAATCGAACAAATCAATGATCTAAACAAAAACGTAAAAATCGGAAATTAAAAACCTCATGAGTTCGACCCTTTCGAGTGTTTAAAACGGATTGGCCAAAACATGAACTTTGTTCCTAAGACCATCATAATCTAGTTTGTGTCAAAATTTCAAGAGTTTTCATCAAGGTTTGACCCCCGAAATCGAATCTGGTTTACTCTGCGTTTTCTCCCAAAATTGAAACTGATAACAGATTGGAGCGTTGAACTTTTTTGATGTTTTTCTAATGGAATCCTTCAAAAATAAACTTTTATGTAAATACAAAAGTTGTAGCTAACTGTCTAAATATTGTGTCTTTAAAATTTCACGCATTTTCGTTAATGTTTGCATACTCAAAACCCCTCGGAGATAGACTGTGATTTAACGGAAAACTGGACAGATTACGTACTCGAACTTGTTGTGCGTTTTTCGATCCTTTATGGTCAAAACTAATCTTGGGTGAAAACATAAAAGTTGTAGATGATGGTGTCTAGTTTATCCCTGAAAAATTTCATAATTTTTGAACCACGTTTGATATGCCAAAAAGTCGTCAAAAAAATTGAATTGCCAAATCTGGAATCCTGACAGTTTTTATGACCCGACTTGATGCATATTTTTCACCCGTTTAAAGAATGATTCAACTTTGCATTTCTAAACAAAAGTTGTAGATATTGTGTCTGGATTATGCATATAAAATTTCACGGATTTTGGTGTTCATTTGATATGTCAAACGGTCGAATTTTCAGAACTGTTCTAGACCATCTTTTGTGTCCGCGCGTAAACAGTGTTTTAACGATGATTTTTGAATGTCTAAATCTCATTATTTCCGAAAACTTAAAACATGAAAGTTGTCCGTGTGTGTGTTTTTGAGCTACTGGGAAAATTTCAGAATTTTTGGTGTAAAGATGAATTTTTAAGTAAGAAAGGCGTAAACTGCCACGAATTGGATTTTTCGAACTTGAGAAAAACTCGAACTATGAAACGCGATATCGAATATTTGATAACATTGAAATACGAACTTTCGAAAAATCCCGTTCACTAGGCTGAGCCGATCTTCATGCTATCATTATCTTTGAGACTGCCTCGTTAGTGGTCTCCTTGCCTGTCAAAACGACAGTTGAAATACTTGCCTGTCAAAACGACAGTTGAAATACTTGCCTGTCAAAACGACAGTTGAAATACTTGCCTGTACAGTTGAAATACTTGCCTGTCAAAACGACAGTTGAAATACTTGCCTGCCAAATGGCAGTTGAAATACACGGCTTGCCGGAATGGCAATTGAAATACATGGCTCACCAAAACGGCAGTCAATACTGATATGGCTGCGGCCGCCGGTTCACCGGCTATCTGGTTACGACTATTGTGATTGCCTCGTTAGTGATCTCCCCTGTGTGGTGTCCTCTTCTTAGTTTACGGGATAAAAATATAAAAGACTTGCTTGAGCGTTTAATTATGCTTAAATCCTATTTACCGTGTTTTTAAATTATGCATTTAAATAATGTTCTTAAATTATGCTTTTAAATTACGCTTTTAAATTAAGTCCTTTAATTTTTGTATTCTCGTCTTGAATAAATAAATCCTGTTTTCCGCAGCAAGATTACGAATTTTTAAATATTTCAATTTAAGCCTGAGTAAAAGTATAAGTTTTAAATTAATTAAATAATCTTTTTAAAACCCCTTTATCGTTACGTTAGAAATTAACTTACTCAGTATTTTATATACTAATAAAACCTGTTGTTTATTTTTCCATTACAGAGCACGGAGCATGATCATGCATCGGGGGATCACTTTGGACATTTAGTTATTTATTTTACATTACTTGTATACGGGCTTGTTGACCCGAGTTTTGGCCATGTCGGCCCATATTTAAATTTCCGCTGCAACTTATTATTTTTATCATGTATGGATGATATTACATTATTATTTTTAAGTAATTCCGGACTTGCTTTTAAGACTTTTTCCAACACCTATAGCCTTGCATCTCTTTAGCAAGCTCGGAGAAACCGTGTCTTGCTAGGGAGGTGCGGCGGTGACACCTCGGCCTTGGTTATCAAATCCGGGGTGTTACAACTTGTGATCAAAACTAATTTTTTGGTGTAAACATAAAAGTTGTAGATAAATGTCTTAAGAACATGCCTGTAAAAGTTCGTGCATTTTCATTAAATTTTGGATAGCCAAAACTTGTTTTGAATACACTGTGTCCGTGAAGAAAAAGTTGACAGATATTAAGTCCGAACTTAGTGGATTAATCTGACTTAATCCGTAATGAATTTGCGTAATATGCCTCTAATAAAACTTGTTTATTTTGGTGTCTTTTAAGTGCTTGTAAAATTTCATAAACTTTGGAGGTCGTTTGCTATGTCAAAAACTCTTTTGAAATAAGTGCGCCATTTAGAAAAAGTTGGCAGATTTGATACTTTGCAAAGATTGTAAACTTTCACTCGTTTCCTCACCTATTTTCAGAAAACTTAAAACACGAAAGTAGTTCGTTAGCGTGTTTTTGAGCTACTGTGAATATTTCAAGTCGATTGCCTTTGAAATGAATTTTTCAACTGAGATGGCGTAAACTGTGGCAATGGCTTGGTTGAAATGTTGAAAAACTCGAGTTTTGAGAAACTCATGATTGTGAGATATGTCTAAATAACGAAACATTTATTTATAAAAAAATCCCTTTAATCTAGACTGAGCTAGATCTCCACGTAGGTAGGGGGTGAGTGCTCTGCAGGGTGCCCCTCTATCTTGAAATTCGTGCCTGAGTGGACGAAATGTGATATATTGTGAAATTGTGCCAATACGGCCATTGTGAAATTAGTCTACACTCTCGTGTGTATCCGTATGGGTTACTCGAGGCTCCAGAGTTGTACTGTGTATGGCGCGATACTCGGATTGGTTCGGCAATTCTGAAACTTGATACTTGAGAAACTTGATACATGAGAAACGAGATACTTGAGATATATGGTTGTGGCGTACTCTTCTTAGTTAACGGGAAAATATTTAAAAGACTTGAATTTTTATTTATTTATTTATGTCGTTAATTATGCATTTTAAATTATGTCTTTAAATTTATGCCTATGCCTTAAATTATCATTTTTAAATTAAATGGCTCATGAGAAATTATGGATTTTATCATTGTCTAACATGCATGCTTAAAATGAATTTTTAAATTAAAAACCCCTTTATTGCTATGCTAGGAATTGTCTTACTCAGTATTCCTTAATACTGATAAATGTTGTTTATGTTTTTCTATGACAGAGTATGAAGCATGAGCATACATCCGGGGGGATTTATTTTGGACATTTTATTATTTTCTGCATGATACTGCATACTGGCCTGTTAATCCGTGTTTTGGCCTTGTCGGCCCTATATTTTATTTCCGCTGCGTAGACTTATATTTCCGCTGCGTATATGGATGATTATTATTTTTAAAATATAAGTGCTTCCGGACTTGGTTGTTTTAAATTATTTTATATCATTAGCCTTGCATCTCTCAAGTGAGGTCGAACGAAGTCGTGTCTTGCTTGGGAGGTGTGGCGGTGGCATCCCGGCCTGGGTGATCAAATCCGGGGTGTTACAAGTTGGTATCAGAGCCCGGAATATTTTTAAAGCTACTATTATTATTTTTAAACCATTATTTTAAAATTAAAACTAGTTTAAATTTATTATTAAAACCACTAGTATTATTTTGAGCCCAAGTTTTTGGCCCAATCACTATACTTATTATTCTATAAAAATTCCAAATTTTTGAGCCCAAAAATTTTAGCCCAAAATTTTTACTTAGCCTAATTTTTCTTTTAGACCAAGGAATTATTAAATTTTGGCCCAATATAGAGGCCCAACGTTTTAGTTACTATTATCCATGGTATGATTTTTTTTGTAACACATGGATAAAATTTAAATTTTATTGGGGGGATTGCATATGCATACTTGCATGTAGATTTAAATTCTTGCATCTCCTAACTTTTCATTTGACATGTTCTAACTCTAACCTACTTGCTGACACTAGATGGCCGAACCAAATGCGAATATGGTGAACCTTATGATGAAATTAGCCAATGCCTATCTCGAATCTCAACAACATAGAAATTATTTCAAGATGCCGGTAGGACAACTAGAAGCTAACATGGCCCATCTGGGACACCTTAGGGAAGCTGACCATCATGACATAACCCAACTCAAGGCCCAAGTCACTGAGCTCCAAGCCCAAGTGACTGAACTCCAAGACAATAACGACGAACTAGAAACACAAGTTGAACATTTGGAATGGGAGCTGATCAACCTAACCGATGACATATTTTCTCATAACCCCGAGCCTACGCCCGATACTGCTGAGCCCGTTTGGCCATCCAGCCCGATCGACATATCCAGCGACGAGGACGATCCCATTGAGGATGCACCTACCTATTCTCTCTAGACTTAGAGATATATATATATATATATACTAGTATTCGTAGCTCGCGCGCTACGCCGCGCGAGTCAAATGTGAGAACTCATATTGAGGATTTGGAGTTTAAGAAAGCATTGTTAAGAACAAGTTAGCAAAAAGGAAACAGATATGATAGTGCCAGAGAGTTTTTGCACAAAGGCAAAGTAATACAAAATGGCATAAACGCTGCATCAGTAATCCAGGAAGTAGTATGTTCTACGCTGTAGGTCAATGTCAAAATGTTAGCCTCAAAATGCCAATAGGGTAGGCAAAAGCTGTGCATCAGTAGATGTGTTTTTGAAATCACACATTGTACTACTTTTCTTGTTTTTTTCCTATTGCAATTTAGCAGGGCTTGCAGCGGCTTCTAATCCTGTTTCGGTAGCTTGATTCTAGGGGTCCTGCTGGTTGTCTTAGTTTTCTTGGATGGGCTTCCAGTGAGGGTGGCAGTAGGTTTTTGAGAGAGGACTTGGGGCAGAATATCCTGGCTTGTGAAAGCAGGTAGAAGGTCTTTGGCCGTGCTGGATTCTTCATGGGGCTGTGTTGACAGTTTGCGGATTTCAGGTGTTATGCCGGAGCTTTGGGATTCTGCCATTTGTAAGGGAGGAGGCGTGCCCGGAAGAATCTGAAGTGGACCTGTAATGTTATGGTATAAATGTTAGATTTAAAATAAATAGCTATATTTTTAAGAGTTTTGTTTGAATAATGGAAAGAACCTTCATTCGTGGGGTAGTCTTCAATTTTGGTCACTATGTAGTTATCCTGATTGAAAGTTGTGGATGTGGGTAACTTTTTCTTGATTGTAATGTCGAACATTTGGTGCTGGATCTCATCATTCCGGAAAGCACAAAGGTCGGTCCTGTCCTGTGTTTGTTAAGATGAATTATAGAAAGGAGAATTTTCATTGAATGAGGATGAAATAAATGAAGGGAAATGTGTTTAAGGTAAATTATGCTGGTGAATGTGTAGTCAAAAAATGAGTGATGAATAACTGATTACCTGAGGTGTCATCTTCAAGATATCGGTGGGGATGATGCCCAAAATTGCTTCTGCATGTTCTTCAAAGGCAACACATTCAACCGAATTTGTTTGGTCCTCGAGTTGAAGTGGTATCTTGATTCTGTAGAAAGTAAGTTTATTGTTGCTGGGTTAACTTAATGGAGAGGTATATGAATTTAATGACATAAATTTTGGGCAGGAAGAGCTGGACCAACCTTTCTTCGAACTCTAAGTAATCTTTACAATTGAAACACCAATACACTTTGTTTGGTAGTGCAATGAGTCCAGTGGTGCAAACTTTGCAAGCTGTGTATGTGACCTTGCCAAGCTTGTGCTCAGGTATTTGGAAATGAGCTCTACAGTGATATTGTCCCTGGATAAAGAAAAAATTTAATAATGTTGAAAACAATTCCAGGAAGAATGTAAACAGTGGCAATGGCAGTGCAATGGTGTGAGCAGGGAAATGATTTGAGGATTTGTGAATGAACAATGTATTATATTGTTAGAGTTTCTGGTACCGGTTGAGATTGGATGAGAGTTGTTATGTCAGTTTGGTGTGAGTCTGCTACATTCCAGTAATTTTTCTCATGGACCACCTTTTCCAATGCTTTCTTGTTTTGTAGCTTCCTGCAGAAGTGGGTGTCAGTCTTATGCCTTGGTAAAAATTATTAGTAAGTGTTTAGCTTTGTACCATTGGTGCAGGTAAGTGGCCTCTGGGAATTGTGGATCATAAACGACCATTGTTTGTGTACTTGTTGACAATGATATCCCTATGTGTTGATTGTGAAATCCATAGTGATTTATGTTAGGCAGTGTATACAGAATGGCAAAGTATGTTCAGCTTCAAAGGAAAAGATGTAGGAAGGATAGGATATTTTGGCTGTACCATTAAATGCAGATGCTTTGACGTTGAACACAGCAATAATTGGTTGTTTTGGGATCTTCGGGATCAAAGTATGTGCTTCAGCAGTGACTAATTCATTCCAGAATGTCAATGTGATTGGCGTAAAGCTGTCATGGTGTAAAGAAAAGGTATTAAATGCTTTTAAAATAAGGTAGTAATAGATGAAGAAATGGTATTGTGCTTACTCGTCTGCAATGAGTATTACTTCTTGTAGGGTGCCACTTGTTCGGTTCTTTCGCTGTGCAGAATCAATGACAACTCCAATGACATCTTAAACAAAAATCGATAAGAATTGTAATAGAGGATATTGTTTTAGTGAGCAAGCCATATAGTGAACATAATGGTGTAGAATTTACAGACCTATATATTCCTTCGTCTCCAGGAAAGGCTGCAGATTTGAGAGGATGGCAAAGTCTGGCTTTCCAATGACGACATCAAGGGCACCTTCTGCAACCGGAGAGATGACTGTTTTTTGGTTCAGTTTGAGCTCCAGGCTTGGGTGGAAATCTGGGAGGTCATTAACTTGTGATGCAGTTGTCAGGGCACAAAGTTCATAAGTGGTGTAGAGTTTCAAGCAATTGTCAATGAGGGTGATGTCCCGGTCAAATGCACAGCCGCGTATTTTTGTTCCCTATTATAAACCGAAAAGCAGTGTCTCATTAGCAAAGCATGAGGATGGACCAATATCATAATATGCATCACAATTTCTGGTTTTGTTTGGCAGGTTCTTGTGCTTGAAGAACAAAATAACGAGGCTGCATATAAGAATGATGAATCTGATGAAAAGCATTGCATATAAGAATATGTCATAGTGCTGGCAAATTTTTTTAAAAACCTTTTACAGTTTAACTGTTAATATCCAAAAAATATTAATTAATGATGCAAGCCAAGCTCTGAAACTGACAAACAATGAAATGTGAAATGGAGGACTACACATCCAATGATCAATGCAACCTAATATTTAAGAATGCAATGTAATGATGAATCTTATATCTGCCCAATCCCTGGCACTATCATATCTGTTTCCTTTTAGCAGTCTCACATTTAACTTTTTAAACATCTTATTTATGAGCTAATCTTTTTTTATTTTTTATACTCTAATATTTCTATTGTTCAGTGATATCTAAAAGTACAAGCTTTTGATATAAAATGTTGTTTCTGGACATACCGTAGAAGATGAGCAAGGCAAGCACCGGACATTGAGAAATACATAAGAGCAGGTTGATTTATAAAGAATTTAATGAAACGGTACCTCTGCATCAACAAATACGTAGCGTTTGTATTTGCGGTTGCCTGCTCTTGATGTTCTTGTGGCCGTTGTTTGGATGAGCATTAGTTTGATCATCCATTGCTTCATTTTGGACGTCAGCCTCTTCAGAGTGAGGCAACCGGCTGCTGGTGTGTTGTGCGGCTGTAACTCCATGCCTGACCTCCACAGTGTTACCAGTGAGCAGAATAGAGCTCTTTGTAGTATTGCCTGGGAGAGAGTTCTTTGGCTGTTTGGGTGAAGGAAAGAAGCCTATGTGATTCTGGGAAAGATGAAATGAGGGTGATGGAGTATGAATGTATGAAAATCATTATAGAGTATGTTGTTTACTTAGTAGGTGTGATTGTCAGTGTTTGGTTGTAATACATCCAATCATGTGATAACAATGCAGTAAAATGAAGTAAAATAGGAATGCGCTTCACCAATTCAAGGGCATTTTCATTATAAGCCCACGAACAATAGATTCAATTATATATGTATACAGTGTATAGAAGTGATATGAAGAAGGTAATAAAGTGACATTGGGGACTGCCAGTACGAAAGCTTTAGGAGAAGATAGCAATTTTAAAATGGAGCCCATATCACCAACTACATCAATGTTAAAACAGTAATACCAATTTTAAAATGAAGCCCATATCACCCTAAGGTTTGGAAATATTAATATTCTAGATTTGGTTGAAACAGTGACTATACAACCACCATGTACACTGGTTACACTGTAGCTGTACAATTCATATCAGACAATCACATCAATTTTATGCATATGCAAAAAGGTAAAAACCATATTAAACCTAAACAAAAATATGGTGTATCTTCAATATTAAGTGAAAAGGCAAGGGTACCTTTGAATATTTACTCAAATACTTCTGTTGCTGAAATACGGCAAGTGTATGACTTCAAAATGTCCAAAATATGGTTTGTGCAGCTAGAGCATAGGTCTCCAATTGGGACTGAAAAGGATAAATCAAATACACCAAATTTTATGATGAAAGCAATTGAAGATGAAGAATATGAAAATATGAGAAATTAAGATGAAGAATATAATATGGAAAATATATAACTTTGCAGGACATCTTAAGCCCCTGAGCAAGGTGCAACTTGGCAAGAATTCCCTTTATTTGGCCAAATTATGCATACAACGCAGATAAGCTTTATTTCACTCAATGGAATATTTTCGACTACCAACAACAAATCATACCTGGACTGCTGCTATGGTTTTTTAATTTGGCCATTGCTGGAAAATTGAGTACGCCCTGAAGTCTAAGTGCACTAACCTGAATATTCACAATTAAGGGTTTATCTTTGTATATGTATTTAAAAAACAGCATAGAACATAGCTTTTAGTCGTGTTCACAAACCTCAGTTAGGTTCTGGAAGGAACAATATATTCAGGGTGTTTCACCAGGTGAATGGGTTTCTTCTTGGCTCCATCTTTAGTGAACTTTGTCATCCGGAAATGGAAAATGAGAAGAAGAAATAACAGAGCTGAAGCTCTGGTGTGAGGAACCAAACAGAATACTACGGAAACCTGGTAATCTGTAAACCTGAAGTTCAATGGCAATTCCAAAGTCCTATAGAAATAAAACTAACAAGCAATGGGTTGTTAAAAATATTTATAGTAAACAGTATAGTTGATAGAAGAGAAGTAATTGAGTAAGTAGATGACTTAAACATTTAGTCTGAATTACATAAGTGCCATTAATAAAAGTCTAGCATGAGCAGAAGTAGTCCAATTACACAACCATAGAGGTAGGATGCAATTCAATCTGATGGGAAGTTGGACCGAACGATGTCTGCTTGTAGGAGGAAATCATCATGATGAGGACCAAAGGTGGTGGAAATTATCGTAAATTTCCAAGTTTCATCTACCAGCATGTTGCAGTGGTCATAGAAACGGCGCTAGCCTAAGGATGTCTTCAATGAGTCGCTCCAATCTCTTCGGGTCTCATGTGTATACTTCAGGTCCATTGCATAATATTTGTTCGCATCCCCAAACCTCATGTATATTTTGTCCTTGGAGTCAAGGCCATGGTGTTGCCAAAAGTGGAGAGGAATAGTCTAGTTAGAACAAAGCATGTTATTGATGGAAATGGAAAAAATTGTTGTATAAGTCTATCATTTATGTCAGGTTAGGTTTACCAAAGATTTCTTGTGCGATGGTCTGATGTCCACTTCAAAAGAATCAAGATTGTTGTCGGCTGAGTCATTTGAAGTAATGGACATGGTGCTGTTTGTGTCATCGTAGGAGTCTGTGTCGTCCTCGGAATCCATGATAGCATCAGTTTTTGTATCTGCATAAAGAACGACTTAAATTGTTTATTTAGTGTTTGAAATGGAAGAGGGCAATGTGGGTGCTGATTCATTACCGGAGCTAATAGAGATGATGCTGACCGAGTCATCTTCCGAATCCATAATCCTGAAATAAAAGGAATGAAAATGTAATTGAAAAGAAATGAATGCAAGTAATTCATAATAGACAAATTTTGATCGAATTGAACCCAAAATTCCACACACAAATATAAAGAAAGGAATTATTGTCTAATATATGCAATAAATGTGCAGCCAATTTGTTTAAATCTTTAATTAACCAAAGAATGAGTAATTGGAGTTGAGAAAAAATAATGTCATCATTGTTTCATTCATTCAGCTATTCATAAGCACACTTGCAGTAATGGATTATTTATTCATTCTTCTTTTGGTGGATGACATTATTCAATGTGATCATTCACCAAACAAGAGTCCTCAGTTTTAGTCTACTACAGTCTACAATTACATACCACACAAAGTGACAAAAATGTAGGTGTATGTGCACATGCAGATATACTACTATAGCATATCATATCCCTCTTTTGAATATCAAAGAAGTAGAGGGTATGAACAAATGCATTTCCTACAAATATACTGCAATGAATGGTGTTTTTGTGTATGTAATACTTTTCTATTTATATAATACCGGATGCTCATCTATATATAAACAACAAGAGTATTTTCCACATATGTAGACGACATAACATACACCAAATTACTCCAACCTTAACAGAGGATAAAAAACCCAAAGCAAGCATTAAAATTTCGTGAAGAAAATGATCAGATCCCCTTTTAAACCAGAGAAACAAACATGCCTCAAAATTGTAAACACAGAAACCCGAAACAAATTCAAGCAAGTACAGTCTGCAGAATCTAGCATTTGCAATTCCACCGCTAGCCAGTGAAAACATCTTAACGAAGCCAAATCCCCCTTCACAAAATTCATAAAATTAAAATACATACTACTTTACAAAAGATACCCAATATCAGAAATAATCACCGCAATGTAAAAACAAAAACTCAATCTTTACCGATTAAGTCTTCTCTTAATTAAATTTAGGAATCAAAGATTCAAAGTCACTATACACCGACACACCATATCCAAACCAAATTGAATTTGAAGTATTGTTTACTTGTGTTGCTCATGAACGCAAACGACGGCGACGAGTTTTGAGGGGGCGATGGAAGCAGGGCGGATTTTAAAAAGCCACAAATTTGTAAATCAGATTGAACGGAATTGGAATTTGGGAGAAAGGAAAAGGGGAAAAAATTACAGCCAAGAAAATAGAATTCACAATTTCAAAAGATAATGAAAAAGAAAATTACCGGATGCTGGTGCCGGTGGAGGGCTGAGAAGAAAGTCAGGGACGCAGGAGTAGGGTTGAGCGTTTGCGCAACACGGGTTCGCGTTCGGTCTTTTAATATGGAGCACTCGCAGCACCGTTGCCCGCGCCGGAGGTGGTGGGTACAGATTGAAGATTACTGGCGAAGAGCGAAAGATTATTGAGAGCCATTTACAAGCTTTAGGCCTAAGTTCTTCTTTCATAAAATGGGCCCAATTAAATGTGAATGAGCCCAATTGTATAAATCAAGGCCAGCCCATCTAAATATGGGCTGGGAATTCCACACTCCATAGCAAGGAAAGCTGAAAGCTCTATCACTGATCAGAATCCATTTTGCGTAAAGGAGAGGAAGAAGACAAACAGGTATGGGAAAAGGGATTGCTTTCGCTGTGCAAATCCTGAAGCGCGATTCGAGGCGAAATTAAACAGCTAGCCTGGAAACCTAGGCGCAATTGGGGAAAGTAGTGGGGGAGAAGGTGAGGCAGACTGTAGGGACAGAAATGGCAGGAGGCTGAGAGGTCTAATCGAGGTCTTTGGAAAAGTGACGGGTTCTGTGTATGTGTGCTCAGAAATCACAAGTTAAGATAATGCAATGAGAATAAAATGGCTATATAAAGATATGGAGCACATATGAGTGGATTATAGAGCAATTCAAAGCAATGGAATTTTTTGTTATTCTGCCGGAGGATTTTGAAAGTAATTTGGTAAATTCTCATCTATGTAGCTGATTAAATTATATTATTGCGTGTGCTATTTTGCATAACATTTGGTTGTTACATTATAAATCTTGTTTTGCAGAAATTACCAAGAATTGATTGTTTTTTAACGGATGAAGGTAATAGACCGGCAACAATAAAGATGGAATCACAACGAATGGAAATTACTGTACCAATTTGCTATAATGCAGAAGATCCTTACATTGAAGGCGGTGGTATATGGGATATATTCTGTGATGCCAACATTCTTGAAGTGGGAGACGTATTGTTCTTCAAGGCAGTGGGTGAGATGGAGTTTATGGTGAAGGTGTTCGGGCGTAATGGATTACCGAAAGATTATTCAGAAATCTTATTAGAAAATAACAACAATGATGGTAAGAAACCATTGGATAAATTTCATTTTATTAAAAGTAATAATTGGTGTGTTTATTTTTATTACAGTATATTAACTGGCTTGTTTAAGTACAGGCTCAAGTGTTGCGTTCTTTGTACAGTTAACACCCTCAAATTATTGTGGGCCATTGGTAATGCTGAAACATATTACATTCTCTATTTAGGACTTTTAACATGTAAGTAATAGAATAAGTGGATGTTTCCTTATGGTATATTGTTTTTTTTTTTTTTTTTTTTTTTTGCAGGCAATTCCGAAAGATATTTGGCATGGGTTTAATATGCAATTACGTTCTAGAATTTGGCTACGTTTCAAAGCAAATGGTAATTTTTGGGGCGTCCATTTATTGTACGGGAATTTGAGCCGCTAAAGAGCCGAACAAACAGTGTATATGAATCTTGGGTTACACAGTTTCTTCTTAGAAAACCATATAATAGTTGGGGATGTTTGTAAGTTTGTTGTTAAGTCAACTACCTTTGGACCTAGGAATAATGAAATGCTCATTGAAGTTAACACTGTAGGGTGGGTGTAGAACATTTTGCCTTTCGGTGATGTATTTGGACTGTGTTGGGGACAAATTTTTAGCCTGCATTTCTTTTAATGAAATATGTTGGTCTAAATGATCCACTGGGCCAATATTTTTAATGTATTCTATGAAATATGTTGGGGGGCAAGGATTGGTTCTGTTTACAACACTTTGGGCCAATTCCAAGGAAAATCCAATAACAAAATAACCTACAGAACCCCAATGATTCACCTAAAATATTTTAACGAACCTCATTCAAAATTGCAAACACCCATTTCACTTAAAGACAAATCATAGAATTTCTTGAAATTTTGGAAAAATAAAGCATGGTGTAGTGAGAAAATTCAATAACCAATCCACATTTATGTGTCCACAGTGAACATCGAAGTAGATAAATCCACATATAATATCGAAGTATGAAGGGTATGTACACTGACCATCGTAGATACATGCAGGAGGAGGACAGAATGCCCAAGCTAGAAAACTACTTGGGACTTGACAGTTGGCCATATTTTCTGGCAGCCAGCTCCGGCTCTTGGTTTCATTTTGAACAAAAGATTGCCTGTTGGAGAAAAATGACAAGAGAAATTATACAAGATTAACAACACTACTGCCGGGCAATACAAAGGACTTCCTATGTTACAATTAACTTAAGTTAACAAAGGACTTCCTATGTTATAATTGAACCTTGTAATTGGGGAAAAAACATACAATATGAGGTTTTTCCTGTATTCTACGCCAAGAGTCGATTCATTCTTGGAAGGTGGCGTCATGTCTGGATCCTTCCCTCTATGGTGAACATAAAAATGTGTTATAATTAATATATAGATGTAAATATCTAGGGAAATAGTTCTACGCTCAAGTATTATTATGTGTGAATATTATGAGATGGGAGGCTTACGTCCTCCGAATATATGCAGATTCCAAGGACAACGAGTGCAAATGCCACATAAAAGAACCAATGAACCTGCGATTTGAATATCATGGATCAGTGGATTAGACAACACAGAAATAACAAACACATGAATTATTATGTTATAGAAAAAGGAATAGATCAGAAATGCTTGAGGTTTACTGTCCGCTTGTAGATGAATACTCTGAATGCAACGACCCACATATCGGTTGTCAGAAGGGAAAGATTGAAAAGCGTGGCTCCATGTGTCTGCACCAAAATAGTAACCATTACCTCATCATCACAATACATATGTACATATAGCGAAGGGATTTAATCTATACTACAAGAATAAAACCAACCTTAAGAATGAAATGAACGAGTACGAAGAAAAGAAACGTTGCCATTGCATAACCAACATACGGTAACATCTGCAAACAATCAGTAATCCCATTACACACAACATTAATCTTATAAAACCATGAGTTCATTTTCCACAATTTCACAGGCAGAACTAATTTACATTTTAACACTCCCAAGCATAAGTCTAAATAAAACAAAAGCAAATTCAAAGAAGACATGAAGTGCACACAGTTCAAACCTTCACTTGTTAAGAAAATGACGAACAACTAACTTTGCCATAAACTGGAGTTTATCCGCCATGTTCAGTTAATACCTTTGATGCATACAAGATCAAACAAAACAAAAGTGATTGAAGATCTATTTTATAGTTTCCACTTACAAGCCCTGCAGAAAATTCAGTTGATTCCAATGTCTTTCACTCCAAAACAGATCTGAGTAAAAGGGATGTTAAGAAATAGTACTAATACTCATATGATTATAGGGAATTCCCAAAAGCCCATAGCCACAGAAATTCAATCATTGGTACAAAGCCTGACAGTGTTGATTTTCTATTATTCTGTTTAGGTCAATACAAAGGACTTCCTATGTTAACTTAAGCCTTATACATCCATGAAATAAGTTTGTTGAATATGAGAGAAACTGAAGCATGCAAATCTCTGGAGTCAAAGAGGACTAACTTTGTAAAGGATAAGGCACTTGAACCAGCATCCTGCATATTAGGTGGCCAGCCCAAAAGCAGCATGGTTCGACAATAGCTTAGGGAGATACCTGCATATTACGATAAATACATATCTACTATCAGTAGCATGTTTGAATAACTATGAAGGGGATTAGCATCAATATGGAGAATGTAGGAAATACTGGAAGGCTCGGAAATTATCCTCCCCTCCCCTGTGCGGTGAAGTCTTTCTTTAAGTTGAAGGTATAGTGTATTTCCTCTGAGGGTTTCCCTTTGATCATGTCTGCAACAGTTTGACATGTGAGTTGAAGCAGGCTCTTGATGTTCAGGTACTTGGCAGCTCGGTGGGGAAGCGCAAGTCATCAATGACAAAGTAAAATATATTCTGCCAATCACAAAAGCAACTGAAATACTTAATTGCATAGTAGAAATTACTCGTGAGATTGAAAGGAATAATGGAAGAAGCCAATAAACTGATGCATATGTTGACAGGGGAAAAAGTGGATACAATAAAAAGGAAACAGAAAAGTAGCTGTTTCCGTATACAAAAGCATCCTGGACAACCTGGCGGTTTCGTTACCCTTTTTTCCCATATGCCAATATAGAAAAATGTCAGTAAGAGCAATAAGTTTAGACCACCTGCAAGCTAGGCAGGTACATATTTCAGAATCTGCCACCTATTTTGGAAAATTTATTATGTCCAACAGAACAGCAACAGCAGGAGACTGGAAATGTGGCGTTTTCCTTTTTTTGCAGTGCAGAACCCTGGAAAATAAGATTCAACAAATTTAGAGAAACAAAAAATAAACCGGGCAGAAGGCAAAAATAAAAAACAATACCATATATGAAAATACATGCTGCTTTGATGAAGCGATGAGTAATCTGAAACTTTAGAACTTTTAGTTCTTTAACACGAGCATTATCTAAAATATCCCAAGTTAAATTTATTAAAGGAAAAGAGTTATGATTCGTGGGGAAAGGGTTTAAGGATATATTTCACTTTTTATTACTCATGTTAAGAAACTGTGCTTCCGAAAGCGCACGGTGTCTAAAGTTGCAGTAATTTATAGTAAGACCGGATCGTTCACTGGAGGATGTGCGATAGAAGCAGGGCCCACGTCATTCACTAAGATTTTCCACTCGGTTACTCGATTCAGGTTTTGCAATGGTTTCTAACAACTACTTGCCAATTAATTTAAAGCAGAATATGAAAACAATAAAATTATTCTACAAAGCATGATAAATAGATCTAGAAAGCGATTAAATCTATTCTAAGAAAGAGATAAATATTATGCTAGGAAAGCGGATAAAATTATTCTACGAAAGCGAATTAAAATGTGACATAAGGGACAGGGAGAAAGTAATGAAGATTGGACAAGGTTCAGATGAAACACACTTAAACTTCCATTTTTATACACAGATCTTTGTTTGGGATAATCCAGCAGTTAGCTAACTCTCATGCTCTCTATACCATGTTCCCTTTAGCAGATAGGTACTTATGGTAAGAGTTTACATACTCTTAAGACCTCAATTTCTAAGATACCACAGAGTAATAACCCCCCTTGCAATGTCTTGCAAGAGAATGTTAGTCATATGTGGTGGACAAGCAACACCTAACATATCATTAGTTGATATGCCAAGTACTCCTATCGCCCCCCTTGTCACACCCAAAGTCCAAATCTAACCCCGAACTAATCCATAACTCTTAAACCTTACAACCGGCAGATGCATCTATGCTTCCGAGTGACCTCTATGAAAGCATTTTAAAGAAAGCAGTAAAGAAAGCATTTAAAAACCTATCGCTCGGAAGTCTTAAAAGATCGTCACAATCCGTTAGTATAAAAAAGCCCCTGGTCTTGGTGACCAGATGCAGATTTAGAACTTCCCAAATATTAGTAAGCCACAGGGCTTATAACATTCGGTTAGTTGTGAGATACAAACATGAGTGGAACAGATCTATGAAGGGTTGTTCCGAATGCACTCACTCAAGACTCAATTTTAGGCTTTGGTGGGAGAAGATAGTAGTTGAAAGAATACTCAACCCGACCATAGAAATTAACCAAGGCCTATATGTTGTTCCTCTAGTATTAATTATCACATTTTATCCGAATCCAAGTGGAAACGAATTCGATGCAACACTTAATACAAGATTTCCAACACACAGTAATTCTGAGAAGCAAATAGATGTTTGAAAATCATTCCCTAAACAGGTACTAAACTCTCAATTTAAACACAGATCCTTTTAGTCTAGGAGAGACCTAATCGCTGACTCTGCTTCTAAGTTCTCAAAATCAATCCCCAGTAGAAGATGAATTAGTCATAACTGTCGAAATTATCCCTTACTCAGATCCGGATTTTATAAAGTGATTTTTGTGGAAATTTATTATGCAGCATCTGATTTAAGATCAAGACTTCTATGTCCAAGGGGAAGGATCCCCAAAATAGTAATGACCAACAATATCTACATAATAATATCATGCATACATGTATATGAGAAGTAAAATAAACTACCCCAAAATATATGGTGGGGTTAGACAGAATTCGATACACAAAGATGGATTAGCCTGAGATAAGAATAATTTGGCTAAAAAGAGTGCCAGAAATAATTGGGGTTATCCGGACTGCAAACATCTGCTATCCGGTTCCCAAGTATTCCAGATGGATAGGTTTGTAGACAGTGAAATGCCTTAAGTGACAGTTGCCGCCGTCACCTTAGACTTTTTCTATCTATGAATTTGGATAAAAACCCACATGTTCTATCACTGTAATAATTATTGGATGACATTGGCATATGTCATTTATTATTACTTCCTCTGTCTCACTATTTTTGTTACGGACCCACACAACACGTATGCCGATACACATTTTTAACTGTTAATAACTTAAATTGTGTACAATGAAAAGTTATAAAAAGTTAATTGTCTAAAACTACAAGATTAGACGAATCTAACAAGATCTCAATTGACTATGCTTTTTCTTACATAACTATGATAAAAATTCGAATCAAAGTTAAACAGTGAATAGTGCCAAAAAACCATCCGTAACAAATTTACCGAGACAGAGGAAGTACTACAGTTCCAGATTCAGGTTTGAAATTAAGATAAGGAGAAGAAAACTGTATCCGGATAGGAGTCAGCTGAGCAGCTATTATGATCCCGGATGGACGAACCGCCAAGGCTTCCACCGACCACTACCCGAACCATGCAAAATAACAACTAGTAATTAATACTCAGAATACGAGCTAATTATCCATGTGGGAATATCTGCCAACATTAGTCTGATGTATTTCTTACTAGTTGTTCATACACACAATGAAACGGAAAATAAACAAAATTAAGAAAATGTTTTTGGTATTGTGTGAGTGTTAATCACACAATAATTAAGACACTAATGGATTGAGATGTGTAATGGATAAAATTAGATGTAGTGGGCCTAAGCCCACTACACCCATGGAACTTACACAACTCTTGAAATAGAATATTTTTGGAGTTTTAAAATAGGAGGAAGAGGTCAATTCGGTCTATTGGGCAAAATGCAAAAGAGACCGAATTGGGGATGCATGAGGCATGAAGTAACACCATACCCAATTAATCCTTGTAAAGTTATGAAATATCCTCAATTCGAATTGTCAGGCAATTCGGTCTAAACCGAATTGGACAATTCGAATTGATGAAGTCATTCCTTCACTCAAATTGGTTAAGGTATTTACCCCAAAAATGAGGGTAATTCGAACTGCCAATTGGACTCGGTGTAGACCGAACTTGGACAATTCGAATTGGTAAGATAGAGAAAAATAAACTAAGGCATGAAGGGATGACATGCATACAATGTGGTCTCCTAAGTCAATTCGGTCTATATGGGTAATTCGGTCTATAGACCGAATTGCATAGGTCGAATTGCATGGAGATCACATGAAGACAACTCTTTTTGCTATGCAATTCGATCTCATGGGCAATTCGGTCTAATTTGGTATAGACCGAATTGCCTAGATCGAATTGCATATAAATTTTTCAAGTGAAGCAATTAACAACTATTTTTGCCATGCAATTCCATTTTCATGAGTAATTCGGCCTAGACCGAACTACCTCAAACCGAATTGCATGTCTTGCTCTCATAAGTGTGGGTTTGGTTTACATTGTGTGGTTTATGATGGATAAGATTCACCTAATCCTTCATTTCACATCAATGTCACTTCACAGCCACACTAATGAGTATTTTAAGGAGAATAGACCTAGGTTATGTGGCTAACAGGCATTGGCTTGAACCAAACCTCAAAACTACAAACAAGCAATCAAAGATTAAAGATTCAAGCATAAACTGAACAAACTAAGAACACATGCTCAAAAACAAGAACACCTACATAATCTGAGGCATCATTAAGCTAAAGAAAGCGAGTAAAACAACAACTAAAAAAAAGCAAGAAAAATTAATTCTAGCAAGCCTAAGATTATCTAAAATCTAAGAACACTTATTTGAGTCTCTAAGGTGTAAGGTCAAGCCACAAACCACTTAGCACACATTTATTGAGAATGCAAGTCAACTAGGGCATAATAAATATAACCTAGTTGAAACAAACAAACATTCTATCATTATTGCTAAGGAAAGCATTAAAGAGATGCCAAACACTTGAAATGAAAACCCATTTCTGGATTTTTTTCTTGTATTGACATCGGAAAACAGTAAATAACCCTAAAACCATTCATTAGCTTGAAGGTAGGGTTCATTCTAACTACAAAGCATTTAAGGTTTATGGAAATGGCTACACTAAGGGTGGTAACCAGCTTCTATGAGACAAAAACTAAGCTCAAAAGCAATGAAACTACACTACAAGCATGAGAAATAAACTAAGTAAACTACACTACCTACCTAACCCTTAAGGGGTGAAGAACCTTCTCATTCTTTTTGTCTCCCAGCAACTATCCAAGAGTCTCTGTGTGTCTAAGGATATTTCTTGTGTTGAGGAAGGTCAGCTTTTATACTTGTTTTCGAAACCCTAGGCCCATCATGCATTTCTCACGTGCTCAGCTGTACTTTTGAATGTGATTCGGTCTCCTCATGCAATTCGGTTTAGATCGAATTGATGCAATTCGAATTGCATGAGGTCTTCCTTCTTGTTCTTGAGCTGGAATGTGGTAGTCATCCATCAATTCGGTCTATGGGTAGACCGAATTGGCCTTGTCGAATTGAAGATGGTTCCTGCTTGGCTTCTTTGCTTTAAGGCAATTCGATCTATGCAGTCAATTCGGTCTAGACCGAATTGCACAGATCGAACCTCTTCTTTCTGTTTTGCTCCAAGTCTTCTTTCTTTCCCTGGTGCAATTCGGTCTAGGGGTCAATTCGGTTTAGACTGAATTGCCACAGACTGAATTGGTTGCTCTTCTCTTCCTCAACACCTCTTTTTCTTCTTTCTTTCAGCAATTCGGTCTAATGAGCAATTTGATTTAGGTCGAATTGCTTATAGACCGAATTGGTCTTCAACACTTAGCCAAATTTTCAGATTGTGGGATTTTCATTCTTTTCCCATTTTTTTGATTTTTGTGGGCTATCTTATTCTTTTGCCCATCTTTTCATTCCTTTTTCTTTTCTTTTTTTCCTTTTTTCATGTTTTGGGATTTTTCTAACACAAATGCAATTAAAATTGCATGTTTTGTGTCTTTCATTACCAGCTTAATATTTTTACAAACTTGCATCAATCTGTCGAATTCAACTGCTTTCTTATTGAAATAAGATGGGATTACGATCAAAATGTCCGTCTCAGACACGGAAATGGATTGGAAATAATGGACAATTTTGGCCATTATCAACATCCTCACATTTAATACTGATCGTCCCCGAGCAGTCAGAGTCAGTGCTCCTAAGAGCAAGGACTCTGCATATTCAATCCATTTGCGTGGCTTCAGAAATTTCATTCTTGTTATATTGGGATAATACAATCAAAATTACAAGTATTAAGCTCTCTTGATTGCAGTGTTTAATGAAATGATACTTCTCACTTGGATAGGTATACAAATCAATCATTATTGTTAATTTTTCTTGAATATATGTATAGAAAGTTTTCATTGGTTTAATTCTTGAATTCAGGCATGATATGAACATTAATCAATCAAAGCAAAGCCTCACATATAGTAGAATCGGAAAGTTCACTCACTCTCAAAGTTGACTTTTAGACAATACGCTCATAATCAAATTCAAATAAATTCTCCCATAAGCTTGCAATTAGACCAACTCGCCACCCACTCATTTCCTCAAATCGAGATCCCGAGGTCTTATTCAAGGTTGTAACGGGGCATACGGTTGTAACATTAGGTATGGAAGGGAATTATTAGGCAAAAAGTGACATGAATCCATTCCATCATAACTTGGCATATTTTTATTTAAAATCTATGATCATTAATAATTTCTTTCTTTCTTTTGTTTTTTTTTATTGCATGACTTTAGAATTTGTCTAATTTGCTTTGTCAATTGCAATTTATTTCTATTGAATGAATCTCAACACATTTTTTTTTATCGGTTTAGGAATACCGATTGATATTTTTGATGATCATAAACTATGATGCCTTGATGGAATTGATTTGTGTACACTTGGGTTTGATTTCTTGGTCTTTTTGTAAGGTTGGGAATAATATAGTGGTTTCAAAGAAAAATTAGGCTTAAAGACTCAACTTGGTTAATCCTAAAGGGAAAATATTTTTGGGTTGGAATTCAAAAGAAGGCCAAAATTTTGGGTTTTTCTAGGTGCCTCGATCATATGCTCGATTTCGGGAATATGGCATGGTCTTGAATCGATCCCAATTGCAAGTTCTAGTGTCCTTTAATCAAATTGATTTTCACACAACAAAGAAATATTGAGTAAAAATGACTCGGCTCAGATCTCACGTGGACGGTTTGATCATGTCATACCTTTATTCTTAAATTTAGCCTTTGAAAATTTCTTGCAAATTATTCAATCAAATTCTCAACATGAAAATTTTGTTTTTCTTCCAAGTGATCATATCATTGGATTTTTATAGCTCAAAACCTCAAGAATTTATATCATGCATATTTTTAATTTGTTTTATCCCAATTTAATAGTTTGAAAATTTCATCCTTAGCCTAAATTCAACATATGAATTTAGGTGACAGATTTAAGCTTGTTTTATGCCGGTTATTTAATTGAAAGCAGTAAAAAGACACTGTGAACATGCAAGCATGTCACAGCTTTGTTTTTGGCGTGACAGTCACTTATTCATCTTGGACTGTCACACATCTTTTTCAAAATATTTTTGAGAATTCAAGACGAAATTCTCTTTGTGAAAAGCAGTAAATAATGGCTTCCTAAATACATTTCGGATCATAACAATCAGCAGTTCCAAGGTTCGTTATACAATACACGACCTTAATCATCAATACATTACTCACAGGAGATGCTATACACTGGAGTAAAGTTAGCATTAAAGAGTAGTCAAAAGATCTCCTAGAAAAAGTTCCAGTCAGTCCAGTCAAAAGTGAATCTTTACAGATTCAGTCCTCCTTCAGCTTCCTTCTCCCCTAACCCTAGAAGAAGATTCTGCTCCAGTGGACGAAGTTGGTTAAGCTGCAGGGCACGCAGTAATCGCCCTCGTCTGCTTCGCCCTCCTCCAGCACTCTCGAGCAGTAAACTCTGGGTCCCTGGGTGCCAAACAGGTCGGGGGTCTCCAGGCTATCAGCCAGCCATGCAAAGACATTGGTCCCCACATAAGTCATGACTGATTTATCAGTCACTATCCTGTTTATCATTGCCACCCCATGCTGGACCTGTTCATTGTCCACTTTACTGAGCAGCATGTAACCCCTGACAAAGATTGAGGCCTTATGGTTGTCCTCGATCCCTGCCTTCAGTAGTTCACAGGCTTGACCCTCGTCGCCTGCTCCGAATGCCTGAAGCGCCGGTATGAGCTGGAGGTTGAAATTCCCAGCCTCCTCACACTTTAGCAGGAGTGCTTCTTTCTGCTCTTCGACTCCTACCTGCCACATCTTCACGATGGTGGTCTCCAGCTTGCACCTTTTGTAGACGATAGGGAGGTCTGCCGCATCACGGAGTTTCTTGCATGCCTCCCGAACAACGAACACCTTTTTAATGTCATCCTCTCCGATGCGAGAGAGGATCTCCTCCAAGAGTTCCACTGGAAGGTCTAGCAGCTCAGTCCTTCCTTCTTGTTCCTGATTTGGGTCTGCAGGAATGATGCCTCTGGAAAGACATGGAGTAGTAAACAAATCTGAAACCAGTAGTCTCACTCCTTCAGCTAGTTCTAAGCATAGGTCGCTGAATGAGAGAGTTGGAACTATTTTTAGCAAGTTTTTGATAAACATTTTCAAGTTGGAAAAATCAACATCCTCACATTTTGAGCTAAGCTCTAAATGTGAGTTAGTTGGTTTTCTTACTTGAATTTATTAGAAAACAGAGGACATAGAGTTGAATTTTTAAATTCAACCCTTAATATAACAAAAATAGAGAGAAGAGAAAGTAAGGATTTGAGGTCCCTACAACAATTTTCTTAGACTATAAATAGTCTAAAATAGTTTTGGAGTGGTCAAAAGACCAAAAAGTAAAATTTCATAGGCTATTAAGCCTACGAAAGGGATTTGGATTTTTATCACTTAAAAAGTGATTTAAATCATGTGAAAAAGGTGGTAAGATAAAGAATGATGAGGAACAAATGCACATGACAGATTATGCAATCACTAGAATGTAATAATGGATTATGGAGAATAAAAATAAAACAAACATGCACAAACACAAAAAGAGCATTTTTGGATTTTTATGAGAAGTGTTGACTTATTTATTTAGTGAAATTGGGGGTGTGAGTGGTCCTCCATTTGGATTTGTTTTGGGAAATGGGTGTTCAAGAATGAAACAAGGTGTTCAAATTGAATATTCCCCCACTTGTCCCAAAAGTGAGTATAAGTCAAACATTTAAAAGAAAGAACATAACATTGTACCACTTTTTGTCTTTTTAGACATAAATACCATGCCAAAAGTGTTTGAAATTTTTTGGCATGGTTTCGTCTATAATACCTTGTTTCCCGTATGTGCAAACATCACTTTTTGAAGTTGAGATAGCAACTTTCAAGCTGAGTTTGCACTTTGTGGTTAACAAGTATCCGACAAAAGCATTTATTGACAAAATGCACAGTACACAATACATGCAATACTGAAAACAAACACAAACAATCCATTCACACCATGATCATGCAGAAATTTTGCCACAAACTCATGCTTCAAAAACATGGCCACGGCAATACCATTAACATGCATATTCCATCAACATTTTCACATAACCAGTAAAATAACACAGTGATTGCAAGGGAAAGTGAACCACTGTGTTTTCCATTTCCACAGATTTATAAAACAGACACAGGCAGAACAACATAGAAAAAATATTGACAACAAAATTAGAACCACAAAACCACAAAATGAACAAAGACAGGATTTTCGAGGGTTTTACAACTCTCATTTTCAAAATAAGACGTCCCCAATACCACAAAAACTCAAGAACCACAACAATGGCAGTTACGATTAAAAAGCCCTAAAACCCTAAGTTCTGTCTATTGTGTTCTACCCTTTTCCCGCTCACACCCAAACCATTCCGGCTACATTCCGACCATGTCTCACTCGAAAACATTCATCATTCCCTTCCCATTATCGATTTCGCAAAAATATGGAAGAAACACCACTTTAAATCGCGAAACAGGGTGCGAAATCAAAAACAGGAAACTCACCCGACACTCCCAGTAGGATTAGATGAAGAAAAAGCCATTTTTGAACACTTTGCACGGAGTTGATCAAAGAAAAACTCTGGCTCGAGCTTCTGGTTTCGCGAGGGAGACGAAGTTCGCGAGAGGGAACATGGGGGAAAATATCGAAGTGCGAAAAGTGAAAGTGAGGGAAAAATAGGGGGAATAAGGAATATAAAGGGGTAGGAGACTTGGGTAATTCGGTCTGTTAGAGACCGAACCATCAATTCGGTCTAGACCGAACCATCAATTCGGTCTAGACCGAATTGATGTGGTCTCAAGTGTTTGCGAAGGATCAATTCGGTCTAGACCGAATTGATGTGGTCTCAAGTGTTTGCGAAGGATTCGGTCTAGACCGAATTGGCATAGAGACCGAATTGGCATAGGGGAGCAAACACACTCTTTCTGTAATGAAGTCTTTTGAAGTTAATTCGGTCTAGACCGAATTGGTCTAGAGACCGAATTACAGCAAGAAGACCGAATCTGGTTACTTAGAAAAATTTTGGGGGAAGCTCTTGTGAGGCAATTCGGTCTATATGGGCAATTCGGTTTAGACCGAATTGCCTTATAGATCGAATTGCTCACTTGCATAAATAAAACTAAGGAAACACAGATGCCTTTTGTAGATCAATTCGATCTATTCAAGATCAATTCGGTCTTAGACCGAATTGCCATAGATCGAATTGTCACTTGGCCAAATTTACACAAGGTTGGAGGATGTGTCTTGGGGAAATCAATTCGGTCCCTTAGGCCAATTCGGTCTAGACCGAATTTGCTTGGAGATCGAATTGACTGAAAATTTCAAAGGCATACATCCAATGCGATCTGTCTCAAACAATTCGATGTAGACCGAATTGGCTTGAGATAAAATAGATTGCATTCAACACTTAGAAAAAATTTTAAATTTTTTTAAATTTCAAATTTTCTGAAATTATGGATTTTCTCAAAAATTAACACACTGAAAGCACATATTAACAGAAATAAATATTACTCAAGGGTAAAATGCTTGCATAAATTAGGTTGGATTAACACCCTCATTTTATGAAGTTATTCCGGATTTTAAATTTCTCTAAATTCCGAAATTACTTTCCATTAAATTTGGTATTAATCCAACCGGGAACCTGGTTTTCAAAGTTTTATCCTTCTTTTTGTTGGTTCCATGAATTCCTGCAAGGCAAACATAGGAAAAATTATTAGATTTTCTCCAAATATCAACATCCTCACATTTAGAGTCTTAGTACTCTAAATGTTTAGTTGATCTTCGGGTACTTATCGTTCGAGACGAATAAATACACAATAGACAATTATATATAAATATAAATATAAATATTTATTGAGCATAGGCCGGCTCTGATGTCATTTGAACTTCCTTTCCGGGGTCGAACTGCCCTAGATACTCCTTCAACCTGTGTCCATTCACCACCAGCTCTCCTTTGTCAGTTCGAATCCTGACAGCTCCACTTTCAAACACGTGCACCACTTCATATGGCCCTTCCCATCTGGATTTAAGCTTTCCTGGGAATAGCTTCAACCTAGAATTAAATAACAAGACATTTTGGCCAACATAGAAGTGTTTAGACTTTATGCGACGATCGTGTAACTTCTGGGTACGCTCTTTGTAAATCCTCGAGCTTTCATAAGCTTGCACACGTATTTCCTCAATTTCATTGAGGTCCAACTTACGTTTACTCTGAGCCACTCGTGGGTCAAAATTAAGCGTTTTTACGGCCCAGTAAGCCTTATGCTCTAGTTCTACGGGCAAATGACAGGCTTTTCCAAAGATAAGCCTGTATGGGGACATCCCAATGGGAGTCTTGAATGCAGTGCGGTATGCCCATAGAGCATCATTGAGTCTATGTGACCAGTCTTTGCGGGTTATCCCCACAGTGGCTTCGAGTATATGTTTGATTTCGCGATTTGATACCTCGACTTGGCCACTGGTTTGGGGATGATAAGGCGTGCCGATCTTGTGGAGAATCCCACTTCTGCTCATGAGATTTGCAAAAGCTTTGTTGACAAAGTGGGTTCCTCCATCAGATATGATTACCCTAGGTACACAAAATCTATTGAAAATGTTGTTTTTCAAAAATTTGATGACTTGGTGACCATCGTTGGTTGGCAACGCAACTGCCTCGACCCACTTGGACACGTAATCGACAGCTACCAAGATGTAGTGATTCCTATCAGACGTCGGGAATGGTCCCATGAAGTCAATACCCCATACATCGAAAATCTCAAGGATGAGAATTCCTTTTTGAGGCATTTCATCCCTCTTGGAAATATTCCCTAATCTTTGGCATTTGTCGCAAGCCTTAACAAACGCCTTACAATCCTCGTAAATGGTAGGCCAATAGAAACCACACTCGAGCACCTTGTGAGCTGTTCGAGTGGGGCCATGGTGACCTCCATATTCCGATTCATGACATTTTTTAGCGATTTGATAAGCCTCGTGCTCAGTTACACAACGTCTAATAATCGAATCTGCACAATGCTTAAAGAGATAAGGATCTTTCCAGAAGTAGTTAACTACATCTTGGTTGAACCTTGCTTTCTGCCTCGTGCTCTGGAATTGTGGAGTTATTCCACATGCCAAAAAGTTAGCAATGTCGGAAAACCATGGACAAGCTTGATCATGAAGATGCAAGGCAAACAGTTGTTCATCCGGAAAATTTTCATTAACGGCTATCTCATTTTTATCATTATCTATCCGAGACAAATGGTCAGCAGCACCATTGTCTTTGCCTTTTCTATCTTTTATTATGATATCGAATTCTTGCAACAAAAGTACCCACCTGATTAATCGAGGTTTGGCGTCTTGTTTGCTAAACAAGTATCTTAGTGCAGAGTGATCGGTGTATACTATGGTTTTCGTACCAATGAGGTATTGCCTGAATTTATCAAACGCGAAAACCACAGCATACATCTCTTTCTCCGTGGTGGTGTAATTGACTTGGGCTTCAGTCAGGGCATGGCTGGCGTAATGAATTACGCAATGCCTTCCTTCTTTATGTTGCCCAAGAACTGCACCCACGGCGAGATCACTTGCATCGCACATGACCTCGAAAGGCATTGACCAATCGGGTGGTTGCACCATTGGAGCAGAAATCAACATCTTTTTGAGCGTGTCAAAAGCTTGAACACACGCTTCACTTATTACGAAAGAATTTTCTTTACAAAGCAAGTTAGTGAGCGGCTTGGCAATTTTAGAGAAATGTTTAATGAATCTCCGGTAAAAACCGGCATGCCCTAAGAAACTCCTAACTGCTTTTATTGAGTTTGGTAATGGAAGGTATGACTGAGACCTTGGCCCTATCAACTTCGATGCTTGCGCGCGAGATGCGGTGACCCAACACTATTCCTTCGGTGACCATGAAATGGCACTTCTCCCAGTTCAAAACTAGGTTAGTGTCCTCGCATCTTTTTAAAATTTTTGCAAGATTTGTCAAACATTCATCAAAAGTATCTCCATACACAGAGAAGTCATCTATGAAAACTTCAATGCATTTTTCGATAAATTCTGAGAAAATAGACATCATGCATCGTTGAAGAGTGGCAGGCGCATTGCAAAGTCCAAAAGGCATTCGCCTGTACGCAAAAGTTCCATATGGGCACGTGAAAGTGGTCTTATTGTGATCTTCACTAGCTATTACAATCTGATTGTAACCAGAGTACCCATCCAAAAAGCAGTAGTACTCCCTCCCGGCCAACCTCTCCAGCATCTGATCAATGAATGGCAAGGGAAAATGATCCTTCCGCGTAGCGGTGTTAAGCTTCCGGTAGTCGATGCAGACTCTCCAACCGGTTACTGGACGCGTTGCCACTTCTTCTCCTTGCTCATTAGTCGTTATGCACATTCCCCCACGCTTGGGTACTACCTGCACTGGGCTAACCCATTTGCTGTCAGATATAGGATAGATGTTACCAGCATCTAAGAGCTTGATAACTTCTTTCCTTACCACTTCTTGCATATGGGGGTTCAGACGCCTTTGTGGTTGCCTTGAGGGCTTGTACTCCTCTTCCATTAAAATTCTGTGCATGCAAACAGAGGGGCTTATTCCTTTTATATCAGAAATAGTCCATCCAATTGCATGTACATATTTCTTTAGAATGTCTACCAGAGCCTTTTCTTGTTCTTGTGTTAGCTTAGCTGACACAATTACCAGTAATCTTTTATGTTCAGCGAGAAAGACGTACTTAAGATGATCCGGAAGTATTTTAAGTTCAAGCTCTGGCGGACATTCAACGGAAGGTAGTAATTTGCGAGAATTGGTTGGGGGTGAAAGATCAGATTTACCTTCAGGACCCTGTGTCAGTACAGGGTCCACTTCCTCTTCCGTGGTGCTCTCTTCCTCCTCTTGAGTGAATTCAACACTGTCAAATTCTTCAAGATCCCCAGTGATAGGGTCTTCGAAGTGCACAGCGTTGCAGTTTCTTTGTTGATCAGCACCTCCAGGCGTCAGTACCTGTTTTGAAATTCTGTCCGTCACATCAGTCATAGAGTCCATGCTCTCATCCTCACACCTACCATCTATTACATCAAATTTGGAACAAGTTTCCTCAGACGGAAACTTCTGCAGCTTTCCAATGTTGAAATTCAATTCTTCTTCTCCGACTCGGAGCTTGAATTGATTTGATCGCGCGTCTATAAGTGCACCACCGGTTGAGAGAAAGGGGCGGCCTAAGATCAGTGGCATCTCGTAGTCCTCCTCTATATCCAGAATGATGAAGTCGACAGGAAAGAGGGTCCCTCCCGTTTTGACAATTACATCCTTCAGAATTCCGACTGAATGGGCAATCGACCGGTCTGCCAGCTGTAGTTTCATTGTAACCGGCTCAATTACACCCAAGTGAAGACGTTTTGCCATGGCGAGTGGCATAACATTGATGCTTGATCCCAAATCGCACAACCCTTTTCCAACATTGGTTTTCCCGATGTGGACTGGCAGTGTAATACAGCCTGGATCCTCTCTCTTCTCTGGTAGCACTCTCTGGATGATGGCGCTGCAGCTGCTGTTCAAAATCACCACTTCATCTTGCTCAACTTTTCTCCTCCCTGAAATCATTTCTTTAAGAAATTTAGCATAGACGGGCATTTCTGAAATCATTTCGACCAATGGAATAGTGATCTCGACAGCTTTCAGTCTTTCTAGAAACTTTTTAAATTTTTCATCTTGTTCCTTATTTTTAAGACGTGCAGGGTACGGCACCCTTGGCATGTACTTATTATTATCTATTTTTGGTGGTAAAGAGAAGGAAGTTGTACCTTCACCCATACCCTCTTCAGCTTCATTTGCAGCTTCAGCCTGCGAGTTAGCTGTATCTGATTTATCCTGTACCAGCTCAATACTTTCATCTCCTTCAATCTTTTCCTTTTCCTTTTCCACCTCCAATGAAACCTTTACTTTCATGGCTTTCTTCTTTGCAGATCCAACGTTTCCCTTCAGAGTCTTGCCTCCCCGCAATGTGATTGCCTTGCATTGCGGGTTGGCTTCATTGCTGCTTGGCAGTGTTCCTTTCCCCCTGTTTTGCAATTCCTTAGCCAATTGGGTGACCTGCGTCTCCACATTCTTGATTGATGACTGCAGCTGCTGGTTTATCTCCCTTTGATTGGAAATAAACTCAGTCATCAAGTTCTCCAGGCGAGATGGTGGCTTTTGGTTGTATTGCTGATTCTGATCAGGTTGGGATTGGAAGTTCTGGAAATTTTGGCCTTGATTTTGGTTGGGCCTCTGTTGGATATGGGGTTGGAAGTTCTGGTTCTGGTTCTGGAAGTTCTGGACTCTCTACTGGATGAATCCTTGATTCTGAGGTCTGAAATTCTGCTGAAGGTTTTGGTTTGCAAACTGGTTAGGCTGGTTCGGCTGTGTCAACAAATGCGCATTGAGTGCATTGTTGTTGGAATAGGAGAGGTTGGGGTGGCGATTCTGGTAGTTCCCTGCATAATTGCAGCTTTCGGTAGCTAGTTGTTGGCATGTGTCAGTTGGATGTGGTCCCTGACATAGCCCACAAATTGCTTCCGATTGTTGTGTTTGTGCTTGACCTGATGAGGCTCCTGCCTGAGAAGTACCCGCTCCCTTTCCTTTCTCTTGTCCCAGCTGTATCGCAGCTACCTGTTCCTGCAGTTTTTCGAAATCTGTTTTTCCTTCACTTACAGCAAAAACTTTTCTAGGAGGATCCGCCTTCTTGTCATTGCTGTTCAACACAGATCTGTTGACAGACATTGTCTCAATCTTTTCCCAGGCTTGATCCATGGGCAAATGGAGTAAATGTCTTCCGCCTGCGGCGTCCAACATCATTCTGCATGGATGGGTGAGTCCTCCATAGAATTTCCTCAGTTGCTCCCACGGTTGGTATCCGTGTTGGGGGCATCGCCTCAAAAGGCTGGCGAATCTTTCCTTTGCTTCATATAGTGACTCGTCCGGCTTCATCTTGAACTCTCCAATTTTCTCCCGTCCTTCATCTATCTTAGATTCAAGGAAATATTTTAACAGAAAGCTCCTCACTAAATCTGCCCAGGTACTCCTCTGATTTATGGGCAATGATTTATACCAATCCCTGGCACCACTAAATAAAGAGAAAGGAAACAACATTAGTCTTATGGCATCAGGTGATACTCCCTGATTTTTGATGGTGTCACAGAGCTCCAGGAAGGTTTGGAGATGATCATGGGGATCCTCATGATTTGCACCGCAAAATTGATTGTTCTGCACCAAGTTGATGAGTGCCGGTTTGAGCTCAAAATTGCGTGCAGGAAATTGTGCTCTCCCAGGCCTATCCAAATAGGGCTCCACGATGGGCTGCATAAAATCAGCTGCTGCTTGCTGCTGTTGATTTCCTTGATCTGGTTGATTTTGGTACTGCTGGTGGTAGTTGGGATTCTGCTGAAAAATATTTTCGAGATCATGGGGATTGTTTTGGAATTGATCCTGATTGAAGGCTTGATTCTGGTATTGCTGGTTTGGCATATTTTGGTTTTGTTGGTTATATTGGTTAGGGGGTGGTGGTTGTTGGTGGAACTGCTGATACTGTTGCTGATTTGGGTTAGGTAGATCTTCCTCCTCGTTTGCACGATTCGGGTGTTCTACCATACCCCCATCAGCTCCATTACCAGGATTGTTGGGTGGTTGGTCTAATGGCAAGATCGGGGGAATGTCTTGGTTCTCTGCCATATCGGATATGTCACTGCTTGTGGTTTCGGGTGATACGAGTCCGGGCTTCCTGCTCTTTCCTTCGTCTGGCTTGCGCCCTCAGTTGGCGAGCGGTCCTTTCTATTTCTAGATCGAACGGTAGCTCAAGCAATGTGGCCTTTCTCCTTTGCATAAGCAGCTTGTATCAAGATTTGGTATCACCTGCACAACCCCCAGGTTAGTAATGATTCAAAGATATATACAAAAACTAACTATGAGTAAATCAGGAATGTAGTTCTCTTAGTAAACGACGCTGCATCCTCCCCGGCAACGGCGCCATGAAACTTTAGAACTTTTAGTTCTTTAACACGAGCATTTACTAAAATATCCCAAGTTAAATTTATTAAAGGAAAAGAGTTATGATTCGTGGGGAAAGGGTTTAAGGATATATTTCACTTTTTATTACTCATGTTAAGAAACTGTGCTCCCGAAAGCGCACGGTGTCTAAAGTTGCAGTAATTTATAGTAAGACCGGATCGTTCACTGGAGGATGTGCGATAGAAGCAGGGCCCACGTCATTCACTAAGATTTTCCACTCGATTACTCGATTTAGGTTTTGCAATGGTTTCTAACAACTACTTGCCTATTAATTTAAAGTAGAATATGAAAACAATAAAATTATTCTACAAAGCATGATAAATAGATCTAGAAAGCGATTAAATCTATTCTAAGAAAGCGATAAATATTATGCTAGGAAAGCGGATAAAATTATTCTACGGCGAATTAAAATGTGACAGAAGGGACAGGGAGAAAGTAATGAAGATTGGACAAGGTTCAGATGAAATACACTTAAACTTCCATTTTTATACACAGATCTTTGTTTGGGATAATCCATCAGTTAGCTAACTCTCATGCTCTCTATACCATGTTCCCTTTAGCAGACAGGTACTTATGGTAAGAGTTTACATGCTCTTAAGACCTCAATTTCTAAGATACCACAGAGTAATAACCCCCCTTGCAATGCCTTGCAAGAGAATGTTAGTCATATGTGGTGGACAAGCAACACCTAACATATCATTAGTTGATATGCCAAGTACTCCTATCGTCCCCCTTGTCACACCCAAAGTCCAAATCTAACCCCGAACTAATCCATAACTCTTAAACCTTACAACCGGCAGATGCATCTATGCTTCCGAGTGACCTCTATGAAAGCATTTTAAAGAAAGCAGTAAAGAAAGCAGTAAAGAAAGCATTTAAAAACCTATCGCTCGGAAGTCTTAAAAGATCGTCACAATCCGTTAGTATAAAAGAGCCCCTGGTCGTGGTGACCAGATGCAGATTTAGAACTTCCCAAATATTAGTAAGCCACAGGGCTTATAACATTCGGTTAGTTGTGAGATACAAACATGAGTGGAACAGATCTATGAAGGGTTGTTCCGAATGCACTCACTCAAGACTCAATTTTAGGCTTTGGTGGGAGAAGATATTAGTTGAAAGAATACTCAACCCTACCATAGAAATTAACCAAGGCCTATATGTTGTTCCTCTAGTATTAATTATCACATTTTATCCGAATCCAAGTGGAAACGAATTCGATGCAACACTTAATACAAGATTTCCAACACACAGTAATTCTGAGAAGCAAATAGATGTTTGAAAATCATTCCCTAAACATGTACTAAACTCTCAATTTAAACACAGATCCTTTCAGTCTAGGAGAGACCTAATCGCTGACTCTGCTTCTAAGTTCTCAAAATCAATCCCCAGTAGAAGATGAATTAGTCATAACTGTCGAAATTATCCCTTACTCAGATCCGGATTTTATAAAGTGATTTTTGTGGAAATTTATTATGCAGCATCTGATTTAAGATCAAGACTTCTATGTCCAAGGGGAAGGATCCCCAAAATAGTAATGACCACAATATCTACATAATAATATCATGCATACATGTATATGAGAAGAAAACTGTATCCGGATAGGAGTCAAGCTGAGCAGCTATTATGATCCCGGATGGACGAACCGCCAAGGCTTCCACCGACCACTACCCGAACCATGCAAAATAACAACTAGTAATTAATACTCAGAATACGAGCTAATTATCCGTGTGGGAATATCCGCCAACATTAGTCTGATGTATTTCTTACTAGTTGTTCATACACACAATGAAAGGGAAAATAAACAAAATTAAGAAAATGTTTTTGGTATTGTGTGAGTGTTAATCACACAATAATTAAGACACTAATGGATTGAGATGTGTAATGGATAAAATTAGATGTAGTGGGCCTAAGCCCACTACACCCATGCAACTTACACAACTCTTGAAATAGAATATTTTTGGAGTTTTAAAATAGGAGGAAGATGTCAATTCGGTCTATTGGGCAAAATGCAAAAGAGACCGAATTGGGGATGCATGAGGCATGAAGTAACACCATACCCAATTAATCCTTGTAAAGTTATGAAATATCCTCTAATTCGAATTGTCAGGCAATTCGGTCTAAACCGAATTGGACAATTCGAATTGATGAAGTCATTCCTTCACTCAAATTGGTTAAGGTATTTACCCCAAAAATGAGGGTAATTCGAACTGCCAATTGGACTCGGTGTAGACCGAACTTGGACAATTCGAATTGGTAAGATAGAGAAAAATAAACTAAGGCATGAAGGGATGGCATGCATACAATGTGGTCTCCTAAGTCAATTCGGTCTATATGGGTAATTCGGTCTATAGACCGAATTGCATAGGTCGAATTGCATGGAGATCACATGAAGACAACTCTTTTTGCTATGCAATTCGATCTCATGCAATTAACAACTATTTTTCAAGTGAAGCAATTAACAACTATTTTTGCCTAGATCGAATTGCATATAAATTTTTCAAGTGAAGCAATTAACAACTATTTTTGCCATGCAATTCCATTTTCATGAGTAATTCGGCCTAGACCGAACTACCTTAAACCGAATTGCATGTCTTTCTCTCATAAGTGTGGGTTTGGTTTACATTGTGTGGTTTATGATGGATAAGATTCACCTAATCCTTCATTTCACATCAATGTCACTTCACAACCACACTAATGAGTATTTTAAGGAGAATAGACCTAGGTTATGTGGCTAACAGGCATTGGCTTGAACCAAACCTCAAAACTACAAACAAGCAATCAAAGATTAAAGATTCAAGCATAAACTGAACAAACTAAGAACACATGCTCAAAAACAAGAACACCTACATAATCTGAGGCATCATTAAGCTAAAGAAAGCGAGTAAAACATCAACTAAAAAAAGCAAGAAAAATTAATTCTAGCAAGCCTAAGATTATCTAAAATCTAAGAACACTTATTTGAGTCTCTAAGGTGTAAGGTCAAGCCACAAACCACTTAGCACACATTTATTGAGAATGCAAGTCAATTAGGGCATAATAAATATAACCTAGTTGAAACAAACAAACATTCTATCATTATTGCTAAGGAAAGCATTAAAGAGATGCCAAACACTTGAAATGAAAACCCATTTCTGGATTTTTTTCTTGTATTGACATCGGAAAACAGTAAATAACCCTAAAACCATTCATTAGCTTGAAGGTAGGGTTCATTCTAACTACAAAGCATTTAAGGTTTATGGAAATTGCTACACTAAGGGTGGTAACCAGCTTCTATGAGACAAAAACTAAGCTCAAAAGCAATGAAACTACACTACAAGCATGAGAAATAAACTAAGTAAACTACACTACCTACCTAACCCTTAAGGGGTGAAGAACCTTCTCCTTCTTTTTGTCTCCCAGCAACTGTCCAAGAGTCTCTGTGTGTCTAAGGATATTTCTTGTGGTGAGGAAGGTCAGCTTTTATACTTGTTTTCGAAACCCTAGGCCCATCATGCATTTCTCACGTGCTCAGCTGTACTTTTGAATGTGATTCGGTCTCCTCATGCAATTCGGTTTAGATCGAATTGATGCAATTCGAATTGCATGAGGTCTTCCTTCTTGTTCTTGAGCTGGAATGTGGTAGTCATCCATCAATTCGGTCTATGGGTAGACCGAATTGGCCTTGTCGAATTGAAGATGGTTCCTGCTTGGCTTCTTTGATTTAAGGCAATTCGATCTATGCAGTCAATTCGGTCTAGACCGAATTGCACAGATCGAACCTCTTCTTTCTATTTTGCTCCAAGTCTTCTTTCTTTCCCTGGTGCAATTCGGTCTAGGGATTAATTCGGTTTAGACCGAATTGCCACAGACCGAATTGGTTGCTCTTCTCTTCCTCAACACCTCTTTTTCTTCTTTCTTTCAGCAATTCGGTCTAATGAGCAATTTGATTTAGGTCGAATTGCTTATAGACCGAATTGGTCTTCAACACTTAGCCAAATTTTCAGATTGTGGGATTTTCATTCTTTTTCCCATTTTTTTGATTTTTGTGGGCTATCTTATTCTTTTGCCCATCTTTTCATTCCTTTTTCTTTTCTTTTTCATTTTTTCATGTTTTTGGATTTTTCTAACACAAATGCAATTAAAATTGCATGTTTTGTGTCTTTGATTACCAGCTTAATATTTTTACAAACTTGCATCAATCTGTCGAATTCAACTGCTTTCTTATTGAAATAAGATGGGATTATGATCAAAATGTCCGTCTCAGACACGGAAATGGATTGGAAATAATGGACAATTTTGGCCATTATCATAATCCAAGATGAAGAAGACGATATATGGAAAACCCTCTAAATGGCAATAATAAATAAGAAGTGCATGCGGAATAATGTAAGTGTATGCGGGTATTGAATAGAAACGAATTTGTAGAAATTGTTGAAAGTTGAACGCCTCACACATGAACTATATTTTCTGTTTTATTTGCCACAATGGATTCAGGACTGCCAAATGGAAAAGAGCATCGGCATTTTATCACGAGCAGGTGACTGTTCTAAGTAAATGAAGTCGAATGATAAAGTGAGTTAAAGAGTTGAAGGCAAGCAATGGCAGTAGAATGCTATATATTTGTGAGGCCAAGTGCGCTTAAAAGTTCTTGGTAAACTATGTTACGTGTCCATTGAACATCTATTGCATCCGTTGGTACTAAGTCATCCGGTGGTCGAATTGTTACGTATAGAGAGTCAAAGGATTTTGCCCGTGACAAAGCCACATATAATTGTCCATGCATGAAAACAGGCTCTTTAATGAATACGCCCACATGCTGTAATGTCTGGCCTTGTGACTTATTTATTGTCATTGCAAAACATAATTTCACCGGAAATTGGATCCGAGTAAATTCAATAGATGTCTTATTTATTTCTTTTGGCTGTAAAGGTATTCTAGGTATAAAGCAAGTTGTTCCAGAACATGGGCCAGTAATTATTTCAGCTTCAAGAAGATTATGGGACATGCACTTACAAATAAGCCTTGTTCCATTTGAGAGACCGTTCGATGGGGCCAGGTTACGCAGCAACATTATGGGGACACCTTTCTTTAAAGAAAGTATATGCGGCGGCATGCCATTAGGTGTGACAGTAGTTATTAAGTCTTCGTAATGGGCCTGTTGGGCTGGATCTTTTGTTTTATTCCTTGAAATAGATGTCATTGTCTCGCCTGGGATTTGATGTAAGATTATATTGTTAATATGATCAACAATTTCATTTGTTGTAGTAAGAATTGATCTTGAAACAAAAGCCTCGATTGACGGGGATTGGAGAATAGCAGGTGGATATATTTTTCCAATTAGCGCAGCAATGTTCTCATCTTGGAATGGAACTAAATTATTATGAGGAATCCTGACCTCACCTTTTGATGAGTTGGGACATGTATTGTTCCCAATTGCATCCAGGAAAGCAGCAAATGCAGGGTCATTTTGAGCTCGCATATTTTTTTCAGATGAAATTTCTGAGCATTATGAAACAAATTAGAGGACACAACACTTGCTTCTATGTAAATGTCTTTCATAGCATTTGGTATGACCGGTGTAATTTGTCTAAAATCACCACCAAATATAACGACCTTTCCACCGAAGGGCTCGACACTATCAGTGATATCTCTTAAAGTGTAGTCCAATGCTTCAATAAGTTCTTTGCGAGACATTGAAATTTCATCCTAAATAATCAATGTAAGTTCTTTCAAATGTAATGCTAGGTTCGATTGTTTTGATATACCGCATGATTTATGTTCAAGAATGTCTAATGGTAATTTGAATTTTGAATGTGCTGTCTGGCCATTCGGTAATAAAGAAGCCGCAACTCCTGAAGATGCCACAGCAGCTGAGATAAGATTCAATTTATGTGTGATAATGGCCAGAAATGACCATTATTTTCAATCCATTTCCGTGTCTAAAACGGGCATTTGATCGCATTCCGGTCTTATATTAAATAAGAAAGCAGTCGAATTGGACTGATTTATGCATAATTGTAAAAATATTGAGCTGGCATGAAAAATGCATAAATATGTAATTTTATTACATATTTATGTTAGAAAAATCCAAAAACATGAGAAAAAGAAAAGAAAAGAAAAAGGAAACAAAAAGATGGGCAAAAGAATAAACAAGCCCACAAAAAGAACAACTTCGGCCCATCTGGCCCATTCAGCTCAGACTGGGAGCATCCAGTCAAGGAACCCTGGTCGAACATTGGTTCCGCGACACGACCAAGGTTCCGCGCCATCGACACCTTGGAGGCCAAGCTACGCCCCAGTCGAGGAACTCCTGTCGCGGCCCATGCTTTAGCGACACGGACATGGATAGAGACACAAGACCCAGTCGAGAAGCCTTGCCACATGCAGCCCTGTCCCGCGACACAAGGTGAATCCGCGACAAAGTTGTGATGTGTGTGATGTCTTGAGACACAGTGGGCCTCAGATCAAGCCCATGGGCCTAGGGTTCCACTTCTATAAATATGAGGTGATCCCCATGAGCTCAGGAGGTTGGACAGAATCAAGAAAAATCACTCTTGGAGACAAGTGTGGAGCTTAGTTTGTAGGTAGTTCTTTAGGTTAGTTTAGTTTAGCTTTAATTTTTTTTATTATTTAATTATTGCATAGATTCAGCTTAGGTAGCCAGTTTTCATCTTGCTTTCAGTTTAAAACTTTGTTTTTAGGGTTTTGTGATATCCAGGATGATGGGTATTAACAAATTCCTTAATAAAATGGGAAAATATTCTTGAAATGTGTCCCAAAAATCATGAAATGGGTTTCACACCCCATGGATCTTTTATTATTTCCTTCTCTGTTGGTCACTTGACCTTAATTTTTATTTTATATCACTTTTGGTGATGTTTTCCTTGGATAATGTTGCATGTTATGAATGATCGAGCCCAGATTAGGTTTAGCGCTATTTTAAATATTGTCTCATTTTCCTTCATGTTTAAGGCATGTTTTAGCTAGATTTAACTTTGTTTAGTTGCTTTTAGCTTAGTGTAGCTTTTAAACTTGAAATGGGTGCGATCACGCATAATGCATGCTCCTGTTCCACTTTACTTTTCTGACATGTGTCCAGAACACACCCATGTCGCTAGCCACTTCCTGTCGCGGAACCACGTTTAGCGACAGGAGGGCAGTTTAGCGACATGTGTGTCCAAGAACATATGTTGTATAAATCTTTTAAAATCCCTGGTCGCAAACCAAACCTGTCGCGGACCCACGGTCCGTGACACAACCCCTTGATTAGCGACCAAGGACCCAAATCTTGCTATTTTACTCTGGAAGGGCTCTGGTCGCGGAACCCCTGTCGCTGACCCATGGTCCGCGACACACTCCTTGTTCCGTGACCAGGAATTATGCCCCTTGTTGAATTTCTATACCTTGTGTCGCGGAACCCCTGTCGCGGACCCATGGTCCGCGACACACACCCTGTTCCGCGACACGACAACCCTAATTCCCAAAATTTCAATTTCTCTTATTTCCCACCTCTCTGTCGAGATCCTCCTGTCGCAGACCCACGGTCCGCGACACAATTTCTGTTTCTCGACAGGCTTGGTGCCTTTTTGCCAGATTTTTATTCTCCATCTCACCCCATTAATTAATTGAACTTTTATATTAATATTTTGAGGATTGAAATCCAATGATCTCAACCCATGATTAATTTGATATAAAGAATTTTGTTCAATTCCATTAAAAGATTTTTCTACAAAAATCAAACTCTAATGACCTAAGTATATAATCCGGACTGTAATTAATTAATTAATTACGGAATGAGTGATTATTTAGACATAATGAGTAATTATGGATTAGTTTCCATAACCTTGGATGAGAAACCAATGTCTCTCATACAAGATGACCCAAAAATATTTTTCTTTTATTTATTTTAATTTGTCTTTATCTGTGTTGTGTGAAAGAGCTAGTAAGAGATATAACTGACTAATGTTGGCGGGTATTCCCACACGGATAAACTAGCTCGTAGTCTGAATATTAATTATTAGTTGTTATTTTGCATCGTCCGGATAGTGGTCGGTGGAAGCCTTGGCGGTTCGTCCATCCGGGATTATAATAGCTGCTCAGCTGACTCCTACCCGAATACAGTTTTCTTTTTCTTTTTCTTAATTTCAAACCCGAATCTGGAGCTATAGTAATGTTAGATGATATATGCCCATGTTATCTAATAATTATTGTAGTAATAGAACATGTGGGTTTTTATCCAATTTTACAGATAAGTGGAGTCTAAGATGATGGCGGCAACTGCCATTTGGGGCATTCCACTGTCTAAAAATCATCTCACCTTAATAATTAGGGAACTGGACCACAGATAACTGCAATCCAATTAACCCTAATTATTTTGTCATCTCTTTAGCCAAAATTCTTCTCATCTTCGGCTATTTTATCTCTGTGTATCAACTTCTGTCTAAACCCACCTTATATTTTGGGTTACTTAATTTTGCACTTTTCTATAAATCTATGTATGATATTATTATGTAAATATTGTGGTCAATATTATTTTGGGATCATTCCCTTGGACATAGAAGTCATGATTTTAATCAGATGTCTCACAATAAATTTCCAACAAAAATTCATTTATAAGATCCGGATCTGAGTAAGGGATAAATTCCACAGTTATAACTAATTCATACCCAACTGGGGGTTGATTTTGGGAAATTAGAAACAGAGTCAGCGATTAGGTCTCATCTAGACTGAAAGGATCTGTGTTTTAATTGAGAGTCTAGTACCTGTTTAGGGAATGATTTTCAAAGATCTATTATTTTCCATAATTGCTATATGTTGGAAATCTTATATTAAATATTGCACTGACTCAGAGTCCACTTGGATTCAGATGAGGTGTAATAAATAATACTAGAAGAACAACATGTGGGCCTTGGTTATTTTCTAAGGTAGGGTTGAGTTCCTTTCAACTGCTATCCTCTTCTGCCAAAGCCTATTTTTGAGTCCTGAGTGAGTGCATCCGGAACGAACTAATTTATTAGTTCGTTTCATTAGTTTGTATCTCATAACCACCCGGAAGGAAGTGAACACTGCGAGCGGTTCACCGAGATCCGGGAATTCTTGATCCACACCCAGTCATTCTGACTGGGGGCTTTCTTTTACTACCAGGGTGAGACTTTAAAAAACCTCCGAGTGATAGGATTTTAAATGCTTTCTTTACCGCTTTCTTTTACCGCTTTCTTTTAACTGTTGTAACACCCCGGATTTGATAACCCAGGCCTGGATGTCACCGCCACATCTCTCTAGCAAGACACGGATTCTCCGAGCTTGCCAAAGAGATGCAAGGCTATAGGTATTGCAAAAAGGTTTAAAAACAAGTCCGGAATCTATTTAAAAATGATATTAAGTATCATCCACACACATAGTAGTAGTAATAATATATCGCAGCGGAAAAATGTAAAGTGGCCGACATGGCCAAAACTCGGGATTTACATGCCCGTTATGCAAGTATCATAAAAGCAATAAAAAACAATGTTAAAGTTTTTCCATCCCCCAATGCATATGCTCATGCATTATCTTCATACTCTGAAAGGAAAAGAGAAAACAACAATTTTATCAGTATATAAAATACTGAGTAAGTCGATCCTAACATAGCAATAAAGGGATTTAATTAGATAATTTAAAATTTCACTCCTAACATGCATTCACAAAATTTAAAGGAAATAATATTTTGATTGTGTACTTGAACATGCATTTAATCCACAATAACAATTTAGTCATGATATGAAATTTAAAGACATAATTTAAATGCATAATTTAAAGACATGCAAAAATAAATAAATACTTAAAAATATTAAATCTTTTATTCCCCCGTCACGTAACCATTTCTAAGTGTTTTGTATAGCCGGTGATCCGGCGGCCGCAGCCGTTTCGTAAGTATCTCGTTTAGCCGGTGATCCGGCGGCCGCAGCCGTATCTGCCATACCCAGTACCACTCCGGAGCCTCGGGAAATCCATACGGACAACCCGAGAGAGTAGGCCATGTATCTCCCGCCGATTGGCGTAATATCTCATCAAATTCTCTCGTCCATTATAGGCCCGAAGAGAAAGGCTAGAGGGACACCCTGCAGAGCACTCACCCTCCACCCAAGTATCTCATGTATCGTTTAGATTTAATGTATCGGGGTTTTTCAAAAGTATAGATGTATCGTATTTCAAATCTTTGATCGTTCGTTTCGAAATTTCAAAATCCTTCGATTTAAAAGTAAATTGGCGTCACAGTTTACGCCTTTTCAATTTAAAAATTCGGTTTAAGTCCGAAAAATCTGAAAATTTCACAGTCTATGCAAAACACCCTAACGAACAACTTTTGTGTTTTAACTTTCTCGAAATAAGTTGAGGAAATATGTCAAAAATCGAGTTTAATGCGGAAACAGTTTACTGTCCCGAAACAGATTTGTCACAGTTCGAAAAATTGGCTTTTTGACATATCAAATGGACTCCAAAAATTCTGAAATTTTAACCACATATACTAGACATGATTATCTACAACTTTCATTTAGATTGCAAAGATCAAATCGGACTACAAAATATAGAAACAGACTCACTAAGTTTGGACATGTTCATAGGCAGATTTCAAACACGTTTTGTCAAAACAGTTTCTTTTCGATGCGATTTAAAATAGAAAACCTTAACGAAAATGTCTGAAATTTTTACACAACCTAGATTTATGTGTTAGGATTAAAAGTCTAGTTTTGAGTTTCCCGGATTGAATCCTCAAAATATGAGTTTTAGACAGATTTCAAAAACTGCGCGTATTGGGGTTTTTAATTTCGGTTTTTACGTTTCGTCGCATTACGACTATACCGGACGCCCCTAAACCACCCGTATTGATATGGAAGGCTCAACTTACAGTGTTTGTGTTCTTGAGTCGTCCTAGGGTCGCTCGGCTTGTCCGAAAACACTACGAACGGATCCTTGCACACGTTCTCTTCCTCCTTTGATCACGAACGTGATTACAAGTCCAATATTCGAAAGTTAGATTAAAAATTGGAGATAAAAACGAGTAGATGAATCTGGATACTTCTTACCAACGATCTAAGGGGTTTAAACCTTGATCTACACGTTCCTATGGTCGTCGATGGTTGCCGGAAGTCGCCGGAAGTTCGTCGGAAGTTCGTCGGGAGAGTGCTTTGGCTTGGGAGAGTTTGGGGAGAGTGGAGGGAGTTTTTGTGACTGATGAAAGGGTGAGGAGGCAGCCCTAAGTCGCCCTAAAAGCTTTCCCCTCGACCAAAATCTGCTTTCCAAAGTCGGGGGGTCGAATTATGGTAAGAAATCGCCGAAAACGCGCAACTTGCCAAATCCTGTGGGGCCACGCGGGGTTGGCGCGCCTTTTGGCCAAACCCCGCCCGGCCAGCGCGTGGTCCCCGCCTGGACTGCGGTCCGGGCGGGTCCGTGCGATCCGATACGTCGGGTCTTTTTCTCCTCTCTTTCGGACTTCTATCCTTCCACGTTTCCGCGCTCGATTTTCCGGGTCCTTTTCGGATTATGCTTCTCATCATAAATTTATTCCGTCTCAATTTGATTTCATGCTTGAAATCTTAAGACCGTCGGTTTTGGTCCGTCGGGTTCTAATTCGTCGTCCTTTGACTGCCGTGCATTCCCGCGTCTACGGGTTCTCGGAAACAAAACCATCCATCCTATTGGATAAATTCCTATTTTTATATTCTAAAATTTACGGGTATTACACTTTCTCTAGAGGTCACTCGGTTGTATTGAGAGTTGCGTAACTGCTACTAGGACTGAGAGTTAAGGGATAGTTCGGGGCTTGATTAGAATCTTAGGGTGTGACATGGGGGAATGATAGCAGTACTTGACACTTCAATAAATGATTTGTCAGGTGTTGCTTGTCCACCACAGATGACTTACATACTCTTGCAAGGCATTGCAAGGGGAGTTATAAATCTGTGGTATCTTAGATTTTGTTGCCTTAGAGCATGTAGACTCTTACTGTAAGTACCTGTCTGTTAAAGGGAACATGGTATAGAGAGCATGAGAATTAGCTAACTGAAAGGATCATCCCAAGCTGAGATCTGTGTATTAAAATGGAAGTTTAACTGTGTTTCATCCGAATCTTGTCCAATTTTTATTATTTTCTTCATGTCCCTTCTGTCATATTTTAAATCTGCTTTCTTAGAATAATCTTAACCGCTTTCTTAGATTAATTTTATTGCTTCCTTAGATTAATTTAATTCGCTTTCTAGAATAAACTTATCTGCTCTATTTTAATTGCTTTCATAGCTTAGTTTAAATTATGTCAAGTAGTTGATAGCCAAAACACAAACTTGAATTGAGTAACCAAGTGGAAAATCTTAGTAAATGACGTGGGCCCTGCTTCTATCGCACATCCTCCAGTGAACGATCCGGTCTTACTATAAATTACTGCAATTTTTGACACCGTGCACTTTCGGGCCACAGTTTCTTAACACGAGTAATAAAAACGTGACAACCTATAAATATATCCCTAATCCTACTCCGCCATCATAAATTGATTTCATTAAATAAAATTGAAAACCAGGATTACAATTTTTCAGAAAATACTCATGAAGAGAGAACTTGTCAAAAGTTTCATGGCAAGGATCTTCAAGGTATGAAATTGTCAGAGATTTCATGCCGGGGAGGTTCGTAATGCCATTTGAACTCAAAGTTTACTCTCATGCGTAATAAAAAGTGGAATATATCCTTAAACCCCTTTCCCACGACTCATAACTCTTTTCATTTAATAAATTTGACCTGGGATATTTTAGAAATACTCGTGTGACGAAATTGTCAAAAGTTTCATGGCGCCGTTGCCGGGGAGGATGCAACGTCGTTTATTAAGAGAATTACACTCCTGATTACTCATAGCTAGTTAGTGTAGTTTATTTATTTACTGCAGAACTGAGAAGTACCCTCAAATTAACTAAACATTTATCGTACTTAGAGTACTAAGACTCTAAATGTGAGGATGTTGATTTGAGGAGAAAACCTAACCAATCGGGTATTTATCTACTTTGCAGGAATTCCGGAACCACCAAAAAGAAGGAGCAGAAAAATAGCATGGAAAACCAGGTTCTTGGTTGGGTAAATTCCACAAATCTAAGAAAATATTCTCGGAATTTAAAGCAATTTAAAATCCGGAATAAATTTCGAAGATAAATGGAGCTGACCCGACCTAATTTTGTGCAAGTAGATTGATTTAAATTCCAGCCCAATCTTTTGAATTTACTTGGACTGAATTAATTCAGACCCAAGGCAAATAAAATGGACTCAGGCCCAAACATCACAATCGGGCCCAGTCCGTTGAAAATTTGAAAAAATTCAAAATAATATGTCGCGGAATCCCTTCTGTGTCGCGGGACACTGCCCCGCGCCCTGAAGGAGAATCGCGACACAGTTTTCCCTTTACAGTGAAATCCGTGTCGCGGAATGGCCACTTTGTCGTGGGACACTGCCTCGCGACCCGGCTCACTTCCGCAACCAAATTTCGCTTGTCCCTGAGTAATGCTTGTCGCGGTCGCGATACACTGTGTCGCGGGACACTGTCCCGTGACCGGGTTCCAATTCCGCGACACGATTTGCACTTAAACCCCTTCTTCTTTCCAACTTGGTCATGATACCACCAGTCGAGGAGCGTTGCTCCGCGACCAAATACCACGCTCCGCGACACCTCTAATGTCGCTAAGGCCTGGTCGCGTAACCCTGTTCCGCGACAATGGGCTAGGGTTCCACGACTGGCCCATCAGTATTTAAACCGCCTCCTCTCCCTCTTCCTCCCTACACTTCAAACACTTAGAATTTTTCGAAATCCTCTCGTCTGAAACTACCTCTCCCGAAGCACACCACCGTGTTCTTCGCAACCTATTTCCGACCGAACTCAGGGGAAACTCTGCCCGATTGTCGCTATGGAACCCTCATCATCATCTTCTCCGAAGAAGCCCGAGCCCTGGTAAGACCTCCGCCCCACTGAATGCGAATTAGCACAGGCCCCTGTTTCGCGATATTTTTTTGTGCTTTTCAGTTCTATTTGTGTAGATAGGGCCGCATTGTGTTCATTGTCTCTGTTTTGAGTTCGATTTTGGGCGTATCTTATCGTGGGCAGTATTTTCTTTGCATTTGCTATAATTTGGTTGTTGGTCGGGTTTGATTTGTAGAAGGGGGAATGCTATGAGCTTATGTTCTTGCTGTTCTAGAGGGGTATGAAGGATCGATTCTGCTGGGTATTGTGTTTTCTGTTCGATTTCTGATGATCAAGGTTAGGATAGAAGACATAGACGGCTAGGTTTGATATTTCACCATTGTTATGCGTTAAGGTTCTCATTCCAATTTAAGTGTTAGTGCACCTGCCCTTGTTAAGGGTCTCTCATGATTTTGTGGTAATTCCAATCTGTGAAAATTCTGAATTCCGAGAATATGAGAAACTGATGAACACAGGGATACTATATGGGTATTAATGTGTTATTAGTACTCCTGTCTTTGGATTCCTTGCCCACTAAGCATGAATGTTGTGCCTGTTATTCTATTTCTGTGGTAATAAGCAACAGGTAGCAATATGCTCTTGTAGTTTGAACTGTGGATTATAGTGATGGATAGGCAGCATGCCAATCCGTGTAAGTTTTGGTGGAGTAGAAGCATGATCTTTTGTTATTATGGTACTATGCTCATATGGTTTGCATGCCAAATTCCATTTAATGCTCACCCCCCTGTTTTAGTACCCTGTGTGTATGTGCGCAGCAAATCTGTGTAAAGTGGTTGTGTGGTTGTTTGTGGCATCATGCACCCCCACTTCCCCTTTTTCTGATTTCACTTTTTCACAAAAAGACAAAATACTTGTTATGAATTTTGGTTGACAAAGTGTTTTTGTTCCCAATGGAACTAAATGTGTGAGTTGAAGTAGCAGTATTTTTGCCACTTAAAACTGCTATCATTTTCAAAATCCAAAAAATTGGGACCCCACACATCCCATTTTTTCATTAAATAAAACAAGTCAACCATTTTAAAATCAAAAATAGTGTTTGCACCCCCTCTTGAATGTTTTAACTGTCCAAAGACAGCCCAAGCAATTCAGAGTTTGCAAATCCATTACGCCACGTCTCCACTGCACATTCCAATTTCGAGCATCCAGTCCCGTCGTTCTCATCTCATTCCATCTTTCAACAAGTGCCTCGAGCTTGTTTAATAAAATAGAAAATCAAACTTTTTGGGCCTAATAGCCCACAAAATTTCTCTAAGTCCAATGACTTAGACTTTTTAAGTTAATTAATGACATCTGCCTTTTGATAAAGTTTTGAGTACTGATCAAATAAATCACATTTCGAGCAAAGCTCAAAATGTGAGGATGTTGATTTTTAACTTGAAACCCGATTTTCGAAAAATACACAAATTCGATTGGAACTAATACTCCTTATATTTTTCAGGAATGAGTTAGTGATTAAGTCAGCACTTGGACTGCCTGATTGCATCTACACCAGGCAGCAATAGAAGCCTCTGCAAACAGAACCCAGATCAAAAAGCTCAGGGAAGCACTGATAAGCGTGTACAAGGTACCGTTGGACCAGGGCACCGAAGCTGAGTTATCATTAAGGCCCGGATGGGACGTGAACATCCCTCCTGCAGATAGATCAACCGCTCTGACGAGCATAGAAAGGGATTTTTCTTATCACATGTTGAGGTTCTGGGAACTAATGACAGATCATGCCCCGAATGATTCCATAATGACACCCGAAGTGCATCTGGAAAGGATCACACTGAAGTTCCAGATACACACAGCCGTCTGGCAACGTCATTTAGAGGATGGGACAATGGGAATCGAAATCTTGAATTATGACATACTCATTCCCGACCAGCCCATAGACCCACAAGTACGATTGCAGTTTGTGGAAAGACCTTTACCGGTGAGCCAAATATTGGGAAAGAGAGCCATCTCGATGCATGAAGCCTTCCCCTACATTTGGAATCCGCGTTTATTTGACAACATGGGCAAAGAAGAGCAGAGATGGGTAACCAAGCAGGCCAAACAAAGGCATAGGGAAATGAGTTACAACCTGCTCCACAAGCTAAGGAGAATTGAGGAGTTCAACACAGAAAGGAATTCTACCATGCTGAACAAATTCAGAGAAGAAATCAATGCAGCTCGGAAGGAATGGCACGAGATGGCACATATGTGGGGGAAAGGCAAAGGGTTCATAACACAAGAAAGATTGGATAAAGGATTGACCTTGCCAGATGAGGATAACTTTGAAACAATTTTCATAAACAAGCGGTTCGGCCAGACGAGACCAATTAAGAAGGGAAATGAGGTAGATCCTGGATTTCCCGAGCACATCAGAGAATTAAGGGAGAAAGCTCTTTATGAGGTGCAGCACCACAATTGGTCGGTGATGACAGATAAAAAGATGCAACTCAGATTGATGACTAAGGCTGAGGCAGGGGAATATCTGAAGTACGATGTGGCGCAAAGAATGACTTATGTGACAGAAGAGCTGGAAAGGGATATGATCAACACCATGATGGAGCAATACAGAACTTCATATCTTGAACTCCTCATGGAAATGGATAGTGAAGCCCTGAAATATGGGAAGGAGGGAAACAGAACGAAAGTCATGCATTATAACCATAAAATCAGAAGCTTGTTTTGCACAAGGATCAAGAAGGCATGGGAGCTCAAACTGGTGCGGATTACAAGTCAGACATTTGTGCACGATTATCTGAGATTTGCACACAGGTTGTTTGGGACTCAAGAAGCTCAGGAAGAAATGCAGCAGGCTCAACAGGAAAATCAGGAAGATCCAGACGCTGAGATCGATGCCTACTTCTCCACTCCTCCTGAGGCCAACCCACAGCCTACCCAGCCAACAGTACAAGCTTCAGCTTTACCGCCAAGAGCGCAAACTGAAGTGCAGAAAGCTACTACCACCGAGCCAGTGATTCAACAAGAAACAGTTCAGACTCCAGTACAGCCAACTCAAACTGAAATGCCAACACCTGCTGCAGCACCTGCCGCCACTGAACCAACCATCCCGCCCGAGCAAACATCTAATACTGCCGTTGCATCTGGAGGTCAGCCCGTGCCTCAACCTGGAACGAGAAGAAGATTGATAAAATCTGCTGAAAAAGAGAAACCAGCAAGAGCTCCGGAAAAGAAAGTGGTGATCAAAGAACCTGAGCCAACTGTTAGGAAAGTGGCAGCACCTACGGATCCCAAGGACAGAGGCAAGGGACCAATGCCACCTCCACCGCCTAAAAGAAAAGAACTGATTGCTCAAGATGCTGAACTGGCCCGGAAAATGCAAAATGACGAACTTGCATTAGCTGGGCTGCTTGATCAAGGAACAGGTGGTTCAGGAGTGGATAAAATAGATGAGCAAGAACGAGCTGAAAGAGAAAGGAAAGCTGCGGAAGAGGAGCAGATGAGAAAGAATGTTCAGCAGACCAGGGCTGAAGAGGAAAAGAAAAAGAAAGAGGCACATGACAGAGAAGTTGCTAAAAAGCTTCAAGCTGACTTAGAAGCTAGAAAGTCTGAAGGAACTGGGGAAGTTGGACGAGAAGGCGATGATGATTTAATGATTACAGGCGGAAAAGAGGGAACCGGACTGAAAATCAAAGAAGAACAACCTCCTGCATGGACTGGCCCCACTGCTCACGATAGGGAAACCATCTTGGGAGACATAAGGAACAGATTGAATGAGCAGATTGAAGCGAAGATCGATCGAGGAGAGGCGCCTGAGCAAATTCGTTATCAGACAGAGGCATCCCGAATTGCTGATCCACTCGTGGGCACTGCCAGAATCGAAGCTGTGATTAGAACTGCTGAAACTCCTACAAATCCAACCACATTGGCGGACCTGTTAAAGGAAAAAGCCGTTGAGCAACAAAGAGCTGTAGAGCCACAGGCTAAAGCGGATGAACCTCGGAATATGGCTGACGATAGAGAGGAGGCCATGCAGGAAGAAAATGAATTTATGGAGCAGTTGGCGCCCATTTTCCAACGTCCTGTCGGACAAGCCGCACGAATTAGGGAAGATGAGGAGGAGCTTAGAGAAGAAACAACTTATGGAGAGTCAAGTCAGAGGGCACATGAAGCTGTAACGATGGATGAGCAACTGCAGGAAGGTGACGACCAAACAGACTGGCACTCAAGCGAAGATGAATCAGTCAGATCTATTCGGCCAGTAGAGTTTTGGTCTGAGCACACTGTGAGGCAAAGGATGGGATCGAAATAGTATGAGAAAAAGAAGCAGCTAAGTGAAGAAGAAGTGCAAATTAAGTTCAATGGGAGTAAGGAAAGAGCAGAACTGTATGCAAAGCTGCAGAAAATGATAGTGCCTGATAAAGGGTTCAGACAAGATGCCTTGCTTCATCCCACTGTCGAGACCTTTCACAGAAATCAAGAGTGGGGAAACTTTATGCTGCATCATGACGAAGATGGCCTTGTTGAGTTGACAAGAGAATTCTTTTGCAATATCAATGCCGCCGACAGAACAACTTGGGTCCGGGGTCATGTAATAGACATCTCACCAGAATGGTTGAATCAATTTTTTGGAACCCCAGACATCATGAGTGAGTTTCCCCCTGAAGAAATCATGATAAAGAGGGCCAAGACAAAGGAGTATGCAAAGTATGCAACCGTGGCAAATAGCATGACAAGAATCACCGCCCCAGGACACACTTTTGATACCAACTTCTTACGAATGCACTTCATGCCAACCTACAAATTCTACATGTCAAAGATTCGGCCCAACTCGCACCCACACAACACGTCTGGGAGTGTTTTGATGGGATTTGCAAGAATGTGGAGCGGAGCAAAGCTAAACGTAGGAAGGCATGTGTTTGATGTCATGACAGCACGGTTAGAGGACAGGCAGGCCTTGTGCTACCCGAACTTAATAAGAAGAATCTGTGTTGCCCAGAACGTCGACTTAAGCGCATTTGCAGGGGATGACATCGTGAAGATAAACCCTCCCATCAGCGTGCCAAGGTTGCCTCTGACAGAACGAATTAGATACTCTTTCCCCCAGCTGTATGGTGGAGGCGATTCAGATGCTCAATCCTCATTCGTATCCGGAAGGCAAGCACCAAAAAAGAGGAGTAGACCGCCAAGGGCAAAGAAGGGAACAAAGCAAGCCCGTACTGATGCGGGACCTTCCACTACAGCACAAGAGAGATCTCAGCAAGAGCAAACAGAGATGCCTTTTCCTACTCCGCCATCCCTGTTTCCTACTCAACCGCAGACACCTCAAAGCCAGAATGTATCTCAGTTTCCTGCTGATTCCCAAGCATTCGAGATGATGAGCAGCATGAGCCAATCTATGCTCGAAGGTATGAAGTCTATGACAGATGCCATTATGACAAGTCATGAGGAACAGAGAAAGAGGGCTGAAGAAGAACGCTAAGAGCGTAGGAGAGAAAAGGAAGAGAAACGGAAGGAGAAGTTGGAGAAGGAAAAGAGAGACGAAGAATTCAGAATGATGATGCTAGAAAAAGAAGAGAAGAATCGAAAGATGGTGGAATCACTGATCCTTAGTCAAAATCAGATCCTGCAAACCCTACTCAAGAAAATCCCTGATGAAGCTGGCTCCTCCAAGAAATCAGATGAGAAGAAAGATGGCGATTCCTGACTCCATCATTTTTGAGCTTAATTGTAAATATCATATAAGAGAATTTCAAGATAGATTTGATTGCAAATGAAATCTCTTGTAATTGATATAATTACTGCTTTCAGATTGGGATTTTGCAGCCCCAACAACAATCTTTGTTTTTATTGGTTCTTTTATTTCTGAAAAGATGTCTGACAGTCCAAGATGAATAAGTGACTGTCAGGCCAAAAATATGCTGTTGACATGCTCCGTATGTCAGCAGTGTCTCTTTACTGCTTTAAATTAAATAACCAGTAAAAATATGCATAAACCTGTTCTAAATTCACTTGTTGAATTTAGGCCTATGATTAAATTTTCAAATTTTTAAATTGGGATAATATAATTGAAAACATGCATGACATGAGTTCCTAAGATTTTGAGCTATAAAAATTTAATGATGCGATCAGCTTATTGGGTAATAAATCTGCATGTTAGAGATCTTGATTGAATAGAGTGTTGGGATTAAGCTTTGATTAAATTTGAGAATACTGTATGACATGAATCAATCCAACCTTGTGAGATTTGAGCCATGAGTCACTATTACTCATTCACTTTCTTTGATGTGTGAATCGTTTTGATTAAAGGAAACTAGAACTTGCGATTGGGACCGATTCAAGACCATGCCATATTCCCAAAATCGAGCGTCTGATCGAGGCACTTAGAAAACCCAATTTTTGGCCTTCGTTTGAAATCCAAACCCAAAAATATTCTCCCTTTAGGATTAACCACTTTGAGCCTATAAGCCTAATTTTTCTTTGAAGCCCTCTATATTATTCTTATCCTTACAAAAAGACCAAGAAATTCAAACCCAAGTGTGCAAGAATAAATTTTATCAAGGCATTACAATTTTTGATCATCAACAAAAATTTCAATCGGTATTCAAGAAGCCGATCAAAAAAAAAGAAAAAAAATCGAGTTTCAATCGACAAGAATGAATTGCAAATGACAAAGCGAATTAGACATAGTCTAATGTCATGCAATATGAAAAGAAAAGCAAAAGAAAGAAAGAAAAATATTGATGATCATAAATTTTTTAAATAAAAATATGCCAAGTTAAGATAGAATTAATTCTTGCCACTTCTTAGCCCAATAATTTCCCTTTCCTACCGAATGTTACAACCGCATACCCCATTACAACCCTTAAATAAGACCTCATGATCTCGATTTGAGGAAATGAGCCGGTGGCGAGTTGGTCTGATTGCAAGCTTATGGGATAATTTAATTAAATTTGATTTCGAGCGTTCATAATTAAACCCCAATTGAGAGTGAGTGAGTTTTTCGATTCTCTTATATGTGAGGCTTTGTTTCATGAATTATGTTATGTTTGTGTCATCCCTTAATTCTCATTTTTAATCTTTGCATCTTTCAAACATGATATTCATGAAGGGTTGATAATAGTGTTTGATTTGTAGGCCCGATGTAGTGAGCAAGTATCATTTCATTAAACACTGCAATCAAGGGGACTTAATACTTGTAGTTTTTAATTGTCTTATCCCAATCTAAAAAGAATGTGATTTATGAAGCCACGAAAATGAATTGAATATGTAGAGTCCGTGTTCTTAGGAACATTGACTCTGACTGCTCGGGGACGATCAGTATTAAATGTGAGGATGTTGATAATGGCCAGAAATGACCATTATTTTCAATCCATTTCCGTGTCTAAAACGGGCATTTGATCGCATTCCGGTCTTATATTAAATAAGAAAGCAGTCGAATTGGACTGATTTATGCATAATTGTAAAAATATTGAGCTGGTATGAAAAATGCATAAATATGTAATTTTATTACATATTTATGTTAGAAAAATCCAAAAACATGAGAAAAAGAAAAGAAAAGAAAAAGGAAACAAAAAGATGGGCAAAAGAATAAACAAGCCCACAAAAAGAACAACTTCGGCCCATCTGGCCCATTCAGCTCAGTCTGGGAGCATCCAGTCGAGGAACCCTGGTCGAGGAACATTGGTTCCGCGACACGACCAAGGTTCCGCGTCATCGACACCTTGGAGGCCATGCCACGCCCCAGTCGAGGAACTCCTGTCGCGGCCCATGCTTTAGCGACACGGACATGGATAGAGACACAAGACCCAGTCGAGAAGCCTTGCCATATGCAGCCCTGTCCCGCGACACAAGGTGAATCCGCGACAAAGTTGTGATGTGTGTGATGTCTTGAGACACAGTGGGCCTCAGATCAAGCCCATGGGCCTAGGGTTCCACTTCTATAAATATGAGGTGATCCCCATGAGCTCAGGAGGTTGGACAGAATCAAGAAAAATCACTCTTGGAGACAAGTGTGGGAGCTTAGTTTGTAGGTAGTTCTTTAGGTTAGTTTAGTTTAGCTTTAATTTTTTGTATTATTTAATTATTGCATAGATTCAGCTTAGGTAGCCAGTTTTCATCTTGCTTTCAGTTTAAAACTTTGTTTTTAGGGTTTTGTGATATCCAGGATGATGGGTATTAACAAATTCCTTAATAAAATGGGAAAATATTCTTGAAATGTGTCCCAAAAATCATGAAATGGGTTTCACACCCCATGGATCTTTTATTATTTCCTTCTCTGTTGGTCACTTGACCTTTATTTTTATTTTATATCACTTTTGGTGATGTTTTCCTTGGATAATGTTGCATTTTATGAATGATCGAGCCCAGATTAGGTTTAGCTCTATTTTAAATATTGTCTCATTTTCCTTCATGTTTAAGGCATGTTTTAGCTAGATTTAACTTTGTTTAGTTGCTTTTAGCTTAGTGTAGCTTTTAAACTTGAAATGGGTGAGATCACGCATAATACATGCTCCTGTTCCACTTTACTTTTCTGACATGTGTCCAGAACACACCCATGTCGCTAGCCACTTCCTGTCGCGGAACCACGTTTAGCGACAGGAGGGCAGTTTAGCGACATGTGTGTCCAAGAACATATGTTGTATAAATCTTTTGAAATCCTTGGTCGCAAACCAAACCTGTCGCGGACCCACGGTCCGTGACACAACCCCTTGATTAGCGACCAAGGACCCAAATCTTGCAATTTTACTCTGGAAGGGCTCTGGCCGCGGAACCCCTGTCGCGGACCCATGGTCCGCGACACACTCCTTGTTCCGTGACCAGGAATTATGCCCCTTGTTGAATTTCTATACCTTGTGTCGCGGAACCCCTGTCGCGGACCCATGGTCCGCGACACACACCCTGTTCCGCGACACGACAACCCTAATTCCCAAAATTTCAATTTCTCTTATTTCCCACCTCTCTGTCGAGATCCTCCTGTCGCGGACCCACGGTCCGCGACACAATTTCTGTTTCTCGACAGGCTTGGTGCCTTTTTGCCAGATTTTTATTCTCCATCTCACCCCATTAATTAATTGAACCTTTATATTAATATTTTGAGGATTGAAATCCAATGATCTCAACCCATGATTAATTTGATATAAAGAATTTTGTTCAATTCCATTAAAAGATTTTTCTACAAAAATCAAACTCTAATGACCTAAGTATATAATCCAGACTGTAATTAATTGATTAATTACGGAATGAGTGATTATTTAGACATAATGAGTAATTATGAATTAGTTTCCGTAACCTTGGATGAGAAACCAATGTCTCTCATACAAGATGACCCAAAAATATTTTTCTTTTATTTATTTTAATTTGTCTTTATCTGTGTTGTGTGAAACAGCTAGTAAGAGATATAACTGACTAATGTTGGCGGGTATTCCCACACGGATAAACTAGCTCGTAGTCTGAATATTAATTATTAGTTGTTATTTTGCATGGTCCGGATAGTGGTCGGTGGAAGCCTTGGCGGTTCGTCCATCCAGGATTATAATAGCTGCTCAGCTGACTCCTACCCGGATACAGTTTTCTTTTTCTTATTCTTAATTTCAAACCCGAATCTGGAGCTATAGTAATGTTAGATGATATATGCCAATGTTATCTAATAATTATTGTAGTAATAGAACATGTGGGTTTTTATCCAATTTCACAGATAAGTGGAGTCTAAGATGATGGCGGTAACTGCCATTTGGGGCATTCCACTGTCTAAAAATCATCTCACCTTAATAATTAGGGAACTGGACCACAGATAACTGCAAACCAATTAACCCTAATTATTTTGTCATCTTTTTAGCCAAAATTCTTCTCATCTTCGGCTATTTTATCTCTGTGTATCAACTTCTGTCTAAACCCACCTTATATTTTGGGTTACTTAATTTTGCACTTTTCTATAAATCTATGCATGATATTATTATGTAAATATTGTGGTCAATATTATTTTGGGATCATTCCCTTGGACATAGAAGTCGTGATTTTAATCAGATGTCTCACAATAAATTTCCAACAAAAATTCATTTATAAGATCCGGATCTGAGTAAGGGATAAATTCCACATTACTAATTCATACCCGACTGGGGGTTGATTTTGGGAAATTAGAAACAGAGTCAGCGATTAGGTCTCATCTAAACTGAAAGGATCTGTGTTTTAATTGAGAGTCTAGTACCTGTTTAGGGAATGATTTTCAAAGATCTATTATTTTCCATAATTGCTATATGTTGGAAATCTTATATTAAATATTGCACTGACTCAGAGTCCACTTGGATTCAGATGAGGTGTAATAGATAATACTAGAAGAACAACATGTGGGCCTTGGTTATTTTCTAAGGTAGTGTTGAGTTCCTTTCAACTGCTATCCTCTTCTGCCAAAGCCTATTTTTGAGTCCTGAGTGAGTGCATCCGGAACGAACTAATTTATCAGTTCGTTTCATTAGTTTGTATCTCATAACCACCCGGAAGGAAGTGAACACTGCGAGCGGTTCACCGAGATCCGGGAATTCTTGATCCACACCCGGTCATTCTGACTGGGGGCTTTCTTTTACTACCAGGGTCAGACTTTCAAAAACCTCCGAGTGATAGGATTTTAAATGCTTTCTTTACCGCTTTCTTTTACCGCTTTCTTTTAACTGCTTTCTCTAGAGGTCACTCGGTTGTATTGAGAGTTGCGTAACTGCTACTAGGACTGAGAGTTAAGGGATAGTTCGGGGCTTGATTAGAATCTTAGGGTGTGACATGGGGGAATGATAGCAGTACTTGACACTTCAATAAATGATTTGTCAGGTGTTGCTTGTCCACCACAGATGGCTTACATACTCTTGCAAGGCATTGCAAGGGGAGTTATAAATCTGTGGTATCTTAGATTTTGTTGTCTTAGAGCATGTAGACTCTTACTGTAAGTACCTGTCAGTTAAAGGGAACATGGTATAGAGAGCATGAGAATTAGCTAACTGAAAGGATCATCCCAAGCTGAGATCTGTGTATTAAAATGGAAGTTTAACTGTGTTTCATCCGAATCTTGTCCAATTTTTATTATTTTCTTCCTGTCCCTTCTGTCATATTTTAAATCTGCTTTCTTAGAATAATCTTAACCGCTTTCTTAGATTAATTTTATTGCTTCCTTAGATTAATTTAATTCGCTTTCTAGAATAAACTTATTTGCTCTATTTTAATTGCTTTCATAGCTTAGTTTAAATTATGTCAAGTAGTTGATAGCCAAAACACAAACTTGAATTGAGTAACCGAGTGGAAAATCTTAGTAAATGATGTGGGCCCTGCTTCTATCGCACATCCTCCAGTGAACGATCCGGTCTTACTATAAATTACTGCAATTTTTGACACCGTGCGCTTTCGGGCCACAGTTTCTTAACACGAGTAATAAAAACGTGACAACCTATAAATATATCCCTAATCCTACTCCGCCATCATAAATTGATTTCATTAAATAAAATTGAAAACCAGGATTACAATTTTTCAGAAAATACTCATGAAGAGAGAACTTGTCAAAAGTTTCATGGCAAGGATCTTCAAGGTGTGAAATTGTCAGAGATTTCATGCCGGGGAGGTTCGTAATGCCATTTGAACTCAAAGTTTACTCTCATGCGTAATAAAAAGTGGAATATATCCTTAAACCCCTTTCCCACGACTCATAACTCTTTTCATTTAATAAATTTGACCTGGGATATTTTAGAAATACTCGTGTGACGAAATTGTCAAAAGTTTCATGGCGCCGTTGCCGGGGAGGATGCATCGTCGTTTATTAAGAGAATTACACTCCTGATTACTCATAGCTAGTTAGTGTAGTTTATTTATTTACTGCAGAACAGAGAAGTACCCTCAAATTAACTAAACATTTAGAGTACTTAGAGTACTAAGACTCTAAATGTGAGGATGTTGATTTGAGGAGAAAACCTAACCAATCGGGTATTTATCTACTTTGCAGGAATTCCGGAACCACCAAAAAGAAGGAGCAGAAAAATAGCATGGAAAACCAGGTTCTTGGTTGGGTAAATTCCACAAATCTAAGAAAATATTCTCGGAATTTAAAGCAATTTAAAATCCGGAATAAATTTCGCAGATAAATGGAGCTGACCCGACCTAATTTTGTGCAAGTAGATTGATTTAAATTCCAGCCCAATATTTTGAATTTACTTGGACTGAATTAATTCAGACCCAAGGCAAATAAAATGGACTCAGGCCCAAACATCACAATCGGGCCCAGTCCGTTGAAAATTTGAAAAAATTCAAAATAATATGTCCCGGAATCCCTTCTGTGTCGCGGGACACTGCCCCGCGCTCAGAAGGAGAATCGCGACACAGTTTTCCCCTTACAGTGAAATCCGTGTCGCGGAATGGCCACTTTGTCGCGGGACACTGCCTCGCGACCCGGCTCACTTCCGCGACCAAATTTCGCTTGTCCCTGAGTAATGCTTGTCGCGGTCGCGATACACTGTGTCGCGGGACACTGTCCCGCGACCGGGTACCAATTCGGTAGATATGTTGGAATGGTTACTTACACATGGCGTAGCATTGCTACAATATTCATGGAACTGAGCCCACAACTTTTGCGGCTCAGAAGGGTTGCAAAACATGAGGATGGTTGCGAACAATTGCGAAAAGGAATTGGGGAGCTGGAAGTGGGATGCCTCAGTCAAGCAATCAATGATGGTCGTATCACTTTCTAATAATCCTAAGGCAACGCATGCAGCGCGAAACGTTTCACATAGGGTGCCATTGACTGTTGCAATGTCCTCGAATGATGTTGGTGCTGGCCGATGTTGTAAAAGAAGGCGAAGATAATATCTTTCATTTTCATTAGGGCGTGCAGTGACAATACGGCCAACGACAGTTCCACACTTTCGTTGATGCCAAACTCTATCTTTTGAATCCCACACAAAATGTTCAGGAAAATCTTTATATAGAAGGTTTTTTTCTTTAGCAAAGCTATTGTGGGCATTCATGTAGAAAAACTGCGTAAGCATAGTACGTTGTGATTGAGGGTTGTCAACAATTGATTGAATGGGAGCAGTTGCAGAGAAGCTGGTGTACTGGTAATTTGGCAAGTGTAACTGGAGTGCTATAACAGGTGGTCGCATTTCATTCATGAGGAATGAGAAAATGCGCCACGCTGCCTCTGGAGGGGCAACCCACCGACCTGTTTGAAATGCTGTAATTTCATCGATTTGATGCGGCTCATCTGAACCACGCACTGAAAACGCAATACGGTCATGACCTTTGTAAACATATTTATACAAATACTTCACTAATTTAATAGTAGAACAAATTTCAACATTGATATGGCAATCAAACTTTGCTAACAAGTATGGATTGTACGGCACAACCCATCTATTATCTAGTAAATGGTTTCGTGAAAACACAACTGACCCATTATTACGCCTACGATATAATGGATAGCCATTGGGAGCATGTGTTGTCAGATCATTGAAATCTTTCGGATAATGATTTTTGCATTTTCCATTACGCATACAAACATTGGTTGGATTGTCTGTTCCGCAAGGCCCATGTAACATGTGTTTTGCCACAAGCTCGTGCAAGTACTTATTTGTAACAGGATCTGGGAGTTCAGCAGAAATGAAATCATCGTATTGCGAAGGATCATCCATTTTATCTTCTGTATGCATGATTAATAACATGTGCACATGTGGTAGGCCTCTTTTTTGGAACTCAACCACATATGAGTAAGCACGCACGCAGCCTAAGAGATTTGAATCAAAAAGTTCATGTTTAAGCTCAGCAAGTTTCATGCGAAAGACTCGTGCAGTGAGGTCAGGACGGTTAGTGCAACTATCATTTGCTGCAAGGTGCTGCGTAATTTCAATCCATTGTGGATTACATGTCATTGTAATGAAAAAGTCAGGTTTCCCAAACTTTTGCACAAGAGCCATAGCATCCATATAACGGCGGTGCATGTCACGAGGACCACCGATAAATGAAGAAGGCAAAACGATTGGTTTTCCAATTTGATTTAGATCATCCAATCCTTGCATATGGAAAGCATCTTGTATTCCTTGAAGGGTTTCAATTCGCTGTTTTTTTTGATTTTGTGCAGATCTATAAAAGTCAAGGCGTTGAGTTTCAATTTTGATATATTGGTCAACAACATACTGCTGGAATAAGCTGCCAGTGTTCAGCAATATGGCAGGAGAGGAAGGGCGAACTTGAAGACGGTAAGAATAGTACTCACGAATAGACACATGGCTTTTATCCATCCGCTTTTGTTTTTGGGGTGGTTGGCCCACAACTGATTCGTTCAAAGTTGAAAAGAATTGCTGAGCTGTTTCTGTTTCAACAACACCGTGCCTATTGCGTTTGTTCTTAATGATGCCAGGCTGCCAGCCGGCCTGTCCGTATGCATGGATTAAAGGGTATTGAACGGGATCATATGCAAAAGAGTAGTAGGATACTTTTTTGGGCATTCCATCAAATGGATACACCTGTATATCTCGTCTCAGGTCAGCATCGCTTGATTGACCATCAGGCCATATGACTGAAATATCATCAACAGTAGGAAGATTATAGACACGATTGTCTAGGCGGTTAGATGTTCGAAGGCAGATTTTATATTCATTTAGACATGGAATAGTATGGAGCTGGCGAAAGAAGTGCGCATAGGGATTCGTTGATGTAATACTTATTAGTAGAGCAACAAGATCTTTGTTTAGGCCTTCGGTGTGTTGAAAGCGCCTTTCAAGCTCAATTCCAGCATCGTGGAAATAAAGTTGGAGGTGCCTAGGTTTGTCTACAGTTGGGAATAAAGCATTAATGAAGTGATGCATCATTCCATTCACTCGAAATACATAGACGTTATGTTCGTTGCGTTGCATACTAACATCATAGTCGGCTCCCAAAGTTGAGAAAGCGAACGAGTTGTTGTATTTACGGATATATGTAAGGAAATGATCAGATAGTGGATGGCGTCGCATGAAAAGATCGTGCAGAGTAGGGTGTGGCATGAGGGGATGCAGATTAAATGTGCCAAATGCACAACAGAAGCCCTGGGGCTCACCTACGAATAGTAAAGCATCACAGTGTGTGCAGATTTGGGGGGGAGGCGGTGCCCACGGTGAATTGCTTATATTGTTTCTACGCACCTGCGGGCGTGACTTCTGCGAACGAGGATTCCGTCTGCGCCGCTGTGTAGGAACCGGACCTGGAGATTCGTGCATTTCTGGTCCATCATTGCTGGTGCTAGTTGGTGCATGCTGCGGGCGTCCACTGGTAGAGTCACCAGGTAGCGTGGTCTGCAGAAGAAAGGGTAACAGGCCTCCATAAAATGAGAAGTTCCGAATGAAATGCGAACAAAATCAAAGGAATTAAAAATAATAAATCTATAACGATATGCAGGCCAAAAAAAAGTATAACTCCTAACAGTTATACAGAAAAGGTAAACCTTAAAGAGAGGGAAAGCGAAATAGAAATCGAGAAAAAACAGGACAAACAGGCCAATAAAGTAAAAGTCGTAACGTGAGCAGCTCTACATAGCACACAAATTTAATAACAATAATGCCTAATAAATAGAAGATAAACAGCGAAAATGGCTAGAGGATAGAGTAGAGTAGCTGGAAAAATTAATCTAAAACAGAAAAATCATAAGCTGCATCGGTCATAAGATGGGGACCAGTATGTTGGATCCTGTTCATTGTCGCAAAAGAACTTCAATTCCATAACTTGATAAGATGGCACGCGATAGATTGAAACAACTGCAAAAACTAAAAACGGGGGTAAATAGAGGAATATAGTTCCTAATATATACTACTACGATTCCAGAACACAATAAAATGCAATGCTATATCGAAATCCAGAAGCTATAAATTTCAATGGCGCCAATCTAAATCCCTTGTATCCGCAAAACATGGGAAAAAGAATCATTGGTGATCGGGCATCCCTTCGACGGGGTGTGGAGGCAGCAATGAGGGTAAGGGCTGGCCGCAAGCTGTCCGCGCCGGACAAGTATTTAACTAATTTTTTTTACCACATATAAAAATTTAAATATGCAACTGAAATCAAATGAAAACAATAGTCAGTGAAAACCGTCACAGACTTGAGGAAGCTGTTGATTTCTTTTGTAAATAGAGGGTTTAGGTGATTAATTTTGTTTGGTTTTGCAATGTCACCCTAAAACCTAAACCCCAAACATGAGCAAAAGGGGAAAAGTGTATAGATGAACAAATTCTAAATGTGCAGATGTACCTCGTGAGTAGGCAGTGTACACTGGCGGCAAGGCCTGCAGGGAGGCGGGGAAGATGGGGTGACGGAGCTTTCTGTTGCAGGGTCGGGGCGCGGTGCAATGGGACGGCGGCGGGCACTTCTTCGCAGACCCGAGCCTGTTGCTGCTAGGTGTGCATCAGCGCGCTGCTGGCATCGGCGCACACTTTCAAGGCTCATCCCCGAAGCACCCCTGCAATTAAAATAAAACACAATCAGTTGCTAAGGATCGAGGCACCAACAATAAACGGATTCCCAAAAGCAAGAGATCACATGTTAAAATACCAGAGCAATTATGGGGGTGTGTGTGTGTGCAATTTATTGACCGATGCGAGGCCCCAAAAGGGCTGTATGCATAATGAATGCAGTACAAATCATCCAACATCATATAGGCATAAAAAAATTTAGGCATAAGCGAGCTACATTTCAGTGTGATGCAGCCTATACCAATCGAGGAAGCTGTGGGAAGAAAGTATGAAACCTGCCAGCCAACAGATGAGACAGCAAAGATGAAACAGTACGTTGCCCTACGCAGCGTCAAAATCGAACTCAGAAGATAGATTTCTAAAGTTTAAAATTCACACCAGACAGAATACATAATTTATTGGCAGAAATCTCCATGATCTTGTAGGCCATTGATTTTCATATGTACAAGTTAATGACTTCAAGACGGATGATTCAGAACGAAATTGAGACATGAATTGTATAGGGATGAAGTCAACGAATTTCGCAACACAGAGCACTGACACAGTCGAACGGATTCATAATTGCAAAAGGAATCGAAGTCTCAAATTAGGAATTCATAAACATCCAACTAATATACAGACACCCTAAAATCCATAATTATTTCCAGGCGCTTGAAAATCAGTAGATGGCATGTGCAAAGGCAAAAGCAGGACACCAAAAGAAGTGTAGATCTATTCAAAGCAAATAATTGCCAAACCATAAAACTAAGCAAGGGACAAATTGACAAGAACCACTTACCATAATCACATGAATAAAATCCCCCGACATCACCACTACCTCCGTTCTAAATTTTTAAATTCAGCTTCACATGGAACGACAAATGATATAATAGCCTACTTGATCCACATTCAGACCACATCACGCCATTCATTATCATTAAAGTTTCATAAGATTAAATCTAAGTTTGTTGGTAATGCATATACAAACAAATCCAACAGAATTCTATATGATTTTGTGCATTATAAACCGTAGGCCAACTACTAATTTTTAAATTCCAAATTCAACCAACAGACGAAACAACAAAGATCAAAGAGTAAGTTGCCCAAAGTAGCCTTGCATGGAACAACACCACTGGAGAATTCCCCATTCTATACACACAGAACACTGGGACAAAGCAAATAATTTGGAGGCCCAAGTATTCAAGACAAAAGATCCTCGAGGGTTTTGTAGGGCGGTGACCGTACCTAGGCTGGCTGTTCAGCAGTGGCGGGCGAGATCGAGACACAGACAGAAGAGGCGGGCGGGACTTTGTGCCCGGGAGGAAGGCAGGCGGCGTAGAGAGGTAGGGCGATCGACGAGGAGAGCCAGTGCAGATGCTGAAAATTTGGGGGAGGAAACGGAAGTTAGGGCAATGGAGGCGAAATCAAGAAGAATTAAAATAGAGCACCAGCGAAGCCAAGCACCCGGACGACAGCAGAAGGGGACGACAGCACCGCAGGAGGAATGGCTTCACAGGGGACCGCCGGCGACGTGCTGGTTGCGAGAGATTGGTTCACAGGCGAGCACCTCTGGCTATTGATTCAGGACGGTGGACAGCGTGCGGGCGGAATCCGGTGCCGGCCACTGATGATGAAAGCGAACGGAGGGAGGACGGGAATCGGATGCCGGAGCACTTCTGGGAGAAGAAAATAGGGCAGACGGGAATATTAGCTTGAAGCACATCAGTGAAATAAAATGGGGCAAGTCGGAATGGGAGTTAGTGTGGAAGAAGGGCAAAAAGGGAAATGTAACCCAACAATTACTATTCCTTCCAATAGTAAACCCCCCATTGCATATATATATATATATATATATATTAGATATATATTGATGCACTGTATCTACTAGTACAACTATTTCCATTCTTATGATTGTACTCGAATAAAATTTTTTAATGAGCAATAAAAATTATGAGCATTTATTACACAAGGATATTTAAATTACTAATTTTATTTTTCAAATGCCTTGATGAGACTCAATCAAACAAACATACAAGGTATTTGTTAAATTAAATAAATAAATAATATATAAGTATATACAATAAAGAGATAACAATCAAACAAGGGCACCTCAAACCCTAAACCCTGAAACCCTAGACCCTAGGGTCTCGAAAAAAAAATCAGAACAGTTCACTGTTCACGAAAAACGAAAACGAAAACAAAACAACAAGTAGTAAACAACTCCCAATGACAACGAATAGTACACTAAACTCCAAACAACTTCTACTAACAGGTTCCAGTGGATTGAAACCTGTTAATACCACTCTTTTATTTATTAAATTACTTTACAAGTATTACTTCATACCTTTACAAGAAATCTAACCTCTAGTGCTTGTAACAGAATGGCACCGAGAGGCAGACCACGTAACGAGCCCGTCTCACCAAACCCCAACGAGGCCCCAAGACAACCCGACTTGCCAAACCCAAATGAGGGTGTTCACGCTCAAGAAGAGCCTGCAGCCCCTGAACCAAACAATATAGGCGACCGCCTACGCACTCTAGAGGAGGTTCTCATCGCGCTAGGGAACGCGCAGGTGAACCAGGGCCAAGCGGCTGCGGTGCCTCCACCGCAAGCTCGCATTAATTACCTGGCTATGGTAAACCAATATCACCCGCCACACTACGCCGGTGAAGAGGACCCTGCGAAGTTAGAGGAGGGGTGAGAAAGTTTGACAAGTTGTTAAACGCAGTCAAGTTCCCACACGGGGAAAAGGTGCACGTAGCCTCGTATTACCTAGGAGGCGAGGCCGATGACTGGTGGCAAGCCACTCAAGGAAATTTAGGAGAAGAGGATGAACCCTACTCTTGGGACGAGTTTATGGAACTGCTGCGAGATTGGTTTTACCCCTTAAGCACTAAGGCCTCGATGTACGAGGAGTTCCTATCCTTGAAGCAAGGGGGACAAACCGTGCAAGAGTACTATGCACGATTTAAGGAAATGGTGCATTTCGCGCCACGACTAGTGCCTACTGACGCTGAAAAGGCCCAAAAGTTTGAAATGGGGTTAAAGCCTGGCCATCCGGGAAGTGATCACAGGATTTCACTACCCTGATCTGCAGGCAGTCTATGATCGTGCAGTGGCAGTGGTACGCGTGCAACAGCTGAAGAGGAGAGTGAGCGGGGAGCCCAGTCGTGGTCCCCAGGACAAGAAGGTTAGGGACAACCGGAACGAGAACAATGCAAGGAGAAATGACTATCGGGGAGGACCCAATAGACCCCAGCAGGCAAACAACGGAGGGAATAACGGGATGAACGATAACCGAGAAGGCTTCATACCGCCATGCCCGAGGTGCGGCAGACCTCATCTAGCGAGGGCCTGCCCACAACAGGGTGCATGTTTCCGATGCGGTCGCATGGGACATCAGAGGCGTGATTGTCGCACTCGCCTCGAGAACATCACCAAGAGGGATGACTTGGTTACATAACCAGCGCAGCCTCGTAATCAAAACGGTCGGGATGGCAACAATCAGGGATTCCGACCCCCTCAAAATCCGAATCCCAACCAGAACCAGCGTCCTCCGCAGAACCCGAACCCGAACAACCAGCCAAATCAGCAGGGCAACCAGGGACGTCCTATGGGGCGGCTCAATGTGATAAACCAAGCCGACGTGCCTGAGCAAGGTGATGTGATGGCAGGTACGTTTCATGCTTTAAGCGTACCTCTTAAAGTTCTGTTTGACTCAGGAGCTAGTTGTTCTATCATATCAACGCGCGTTTTGCCTGAACTAGATCTACCTAAGTGCGAGATAATTAGCTTAGGAATTCAAATGCCTTCAGGAGAAGTAGTATCATGCTCAAAACGTTATAACGGAATTCCTGTAGTTATCAAGAACGTAGAATTCTTCGCAAACTTGGTAGAATTTAACCTAAAGGACTTCGACGTTATACTGGGGATGGATTGGTTGGCCCAGTATAAAGCGGTGATTGAATGTCAGAAACAGAAAATCACTCTGTCGAAAAGTAGAGGAAGGAGAGTCGTCTTTTGCTCTCAACCCCCTAAGAGGCCTAACAAGATTGTTAACGCTCTCAAGTTGTGTAGCTTAATGCGTAAGGGATACGCGTTACATGCATGCTACGTTCACAACCTTGAAGCCGGAGAGGACAAGGTTGACAACATCCCAGTGGTAAGAGAATACCCGGATGTGTTTCCCGAGGACATCCTGGGTATGCCACCTGAGAGAGATCTGGAATTTACCATAGATCTCATTCCGGGAACGGAACCTGTTTCCAAGGCTCCTTACCGCATGGCGCCACTGGAGATGAAAGAGTTGAAGGAGCAACTCGAAGAATTGCTGGAGAAGGGATATATAAGACCAAGTACGTCTCCGTGGGGAGCACTGGTCTTATTCGTTAAGAAGAAAGACGGAGGACTACGTCTTTGTATCGACTATAGAGGACTCAACCAAGTAACCGTCAAGAACAAGTACCCATTACCAAGGATTGAGGATTTATTTGACCAATTGAAGGGAGCTTCAGTGTTCTCGAAGATTGACTTGCGATCTGGGTATCATCAACTGAGGATCGCCGAGAAGGATATTCCGAAGACAACGTTTCGAACTCGGTATGGACACTATGAGTTCTCAGTGTTATCCTTTGGATTAACAAACGCGCCGGCAATGTTCATGAACCTCATGAACAATGTCTTTAGAGAAATGTTAGATCGGTGCGTCGTAGTATTCATCGATGACATCCTGATCTACTCGAAGAGCGAGGAAGAGCATTCCCAACATTTGCATCAAGTGTTAGGGATCTTGCGCAAGAACCAACTCTATGGGAAGTTGTCCAAATGCAAATTTTCGTTGAAGGAAGTAGCATTCCTTGGACACATAGTAATCGCCACTGGAGTTTCAGTAGATCCGGCAAAGGTTTCGGCAATAACCGAGTGGGTATCGCCGAAAAGTCAAACCGAAATAAGGAGTTTCCTTGGACTAGCTGGATATTATAGGCGATTTGTGAAAGATTTCTCGAAAATTGCACGACCCTTAACTCAGCTACTGAAAAAGGGAGTGAAGTACGAGTGGACTAGTGAGTGTGAGTCCGCGTTTCAAGAACTAAAGAAACGACTCACCACTATACCTGTATTAACACTGCCATCGGAGGATGGTGATTTCGAGGTTTACAGTGACGCTTCGAAGGAAGGTCTAGGATGCGTCTTAATGCAAGACTCAAGAGTCATCGCATACGCATCGCGTCAATTGAAACCTCATGAGACGAACTACCCGACACACGACTTGGAGTTGGCGGCAGTCGTATTCGCTCTGAAGATATGGAGACATTATCTCTATGGGCGAAAGTGTCGAATGTTCACTAACCACAAGAGCCTCAAGTACATATTCACTCAGAAGGAGTTGAATTTAAGGCAAAGGAGGTGGTTGGAACTAATAAAGGACTACGATCTCGAAATTGTGTATCACGAAGGAAAGGCCAACGTGGTAGTCGATGCCCTAAGTCGGAAGACCCAGCACGGAGCGAACTCGCTGGTAATTCCGCCGGCATTGTATAAGAACTTGGCGAGATTGAGCTTAGAGCTGGTACATCCAGGCACCGTAAGAGAAGTGCTCAACGCCATGGTGGTCGAATCGACCATTTGACGAGATCAAACTCGCCCAACCGGGTGACAAGAAGTTGAAAAGGATTAAGGAGAGCATTGCCGATGGAAAGGCGATAAGATTTGCTGTCCATGAGGATGGAAGCATTCGTTTCAAAGGAAGGTGGTGCGTACCACAAGAATGTGGAGAATTGAAACGAAAATTGATGGAGGAAGGTCACAACACGCCATATTCGGTTTACCCCGGAGGTGACAAGCTTTACAAAGACCTGAAGAAGAATTATTGGTGGCCGAATATGGAAAGAGAAGTAGCGGAGTTTGTGGCTAGATGTCTCACGTGCCAAAAGGTCAAAGTCGTGCGACGAAAACCCCTAGGATTGATGCAACCATTGGAAATCTCGAGTTGGAAATGGGATAGTATCTCGATGGATTTTGTTTCGGGATTACTGCGATCACCTAAAGGGATGAATAAGATAAGGGTGATTGTCGATAGGCTAACAAAGACGGCCATATTCATTCCAATGAAGGACACTTGGATTATGGACCAATTAGCCAGAGCATATATCGACAACGTGGTACGACGACATGGGGTACCACATGACATCATTTCCAATAGAGACAGTAGATTCGTCTCTCACTTTTGGACTACGCTGTAAGAAGCGCTGGTACGCAAATTAAGATGAGTACCGCATTCCACCCGATGACGGATGGACAAACTGAGAGAACGATTCAAACGTTAGAAGACATGCTGAGAGCGTGTGTCCTAGAGTTTAAGGGTATTTGGGAAAATCACTTGCCATTAATTGAATTTTCCTATAACAATAGCTACCATGCTAGCATTGGCATGGCACCGTTCGAAGCACTGTACTGGTGGAAGTGCCGAAGTCCGTTAAGTTGGGTAGAACATGATAAGGCAGTGGTAGTAGGACCAAAACCTGTTGAGGATATGGCTCAACAAATTAAGATCATTCAAGGAAAGATGAAGGCTGCACAAGACCGACAGAAGAGTTATGCTGATGTGAGGCGACAAGACCTAGAATTTCAAGTTGGAGACAAGGTCATGCTAAAGATATCACCGATGAAGGAGGTGATGCGCTTTGGCAAACGGGGAAAGCTAAGTCCTCGATATATAGGACCTTACGAGATTCTAGAAAGAGTCGGTACTTTAGCATATCGACTAGCCTTACCACCACAACTGGCTCGAGTGCACAATGTGTTCCACGTATCACAATTGAAGATGTATGTGCACGACCCAACACATGTACTCCAACCGGAAGAATTGAATTGGATGATGACTTGAGCTACGAGGAAATTCCGGTACGAATATTCGATGTAGGAGAGAGTAACGAGAAATAAGACAGTGAGGATGGTTAAGGTTCTTTGGTTGAACCACGAGACTGAGACGACAACATGAGAATTAGAAGTGGACATGAGGGAGCGTTACCCGACCCTATTCCAGGACGATGCAACAACAGTTATGGGGACATAACTGTAATCTTAAGGGGGGAGAGGATGTAACGACCCGAACATTTTGTATCCCAAATAAATAAATTCGAATTGTTTTGAACTACGTAATGACTTGATCCCTTCACAGGGTACGTAGGCAACTTGGAAATTTCAATTCTGGGTTCAGTTAAATAATCACACACCAAAACATAATTCAAATAATCAACAAATAATCACAAACAAACAAACGACCAATAATCAATCAACCAAACAATGAAACAATTGAACAGTACGTTGCGCAACTTCGAGGACGAAGTTGATTCTTAAGGGGGGTAGACTGTAATTGTAATACCCGGGATTTTTATAGCGCTCAACAAATAAAATAAATTTATTTCCGAGTCAGAAGACATTCCATGAATCGAGTCAAAAGAATTGGAATTAAATTCAAGAAAGAAAAGAATTTTAATTCCAAGAACCCGCGAAGTCGGAAACGATTTAAATAAATAAATTATTACACGGGAGTTAAAAGACGACGAATTCAAGCCAACGGACTCAAACTGGACGGATTCAAGATTTCGAATATGAAATTCATTGGAGTCGAAACAAATTTAAGAAAGGAATCGTAACCCGAGAACGACTCGAAAAGTCGAGCCCGAAAACGTAGAAGGACAGAAGTCCGTAAGAGATGAGAAAAGGCCCGACGGATCGCACGACCCGGCCCAGGCCGCAGCCCAGGCCGGAGCCGCGCGGTCGCCGCGTGGGAACGCACCACGAGCGCGCCAAGCAGCAGACAGCTGCAAATCGCGCGATCATGGCGATTTCTTGCCAAAATTACGCCTCCCGACTTTGGTAACTAAATCGGACGAGTGGGGAAGCTTTTACCCGACCTAGGGTTGCCTCCCCCATTCTATTCACCATGGAGCAGCCCCCCAAACACCCACAATCTCTCCCAAAGCCAAACACCTCTCCGACGAACTTCCGCAATCTCCCGACGAGTATTCCGGCAAAGACGGGACGAGCGAGACAAGGCCACTGCCTTCTAGGACCTTGGTAAGTTGTATTATAGTGTGTAGCTTGTCCATAAGTCTCAAAAACTCGAAATCTAACCATCTTTCCTTGCTACAATTTCACGTCGGGAGACGAACAAAAAGAGACCGGAGAAGTTGGCCGTTCGTCGCGACCCTAGGACGTCCGAAAAGCCCCGACAACAATCCTAATCTCTAACTATGTAAGTTAAGACCTTACTCACCAATTTTTGTGGTTTATTGTTGTTTAAAACTTAAGATCTAGACCCGTAAAAAAAATCGGTTTTCAAAAACCCTATTTTCGTCCAATTTCAAAAACTCGCCTAAAACTCGACCTTCGAGAATTCAAACCGAAACTTTTTCAACATAGAATTTGTTCCTAAGACTTTAATCTACCTTGTGTCCAAATTTCAGCCATTGAAACTAAGATTTGCTATCCCAAATCGCGCCGTAAACTTTTTGTGACAAACCGAACGTTTAAAACTGTTGACAGATTTTCTTATTCGACTTGATGCATGTTTTTCACCCATTTTTAGAATGATTCAACTTTGCATTTCTAAACAAAAGTTGTATATAATTGTGTCTAGATTATGCATATAAAATTTCATGAATTTTGAAGTTCATTTGTTATGTCAAAATGGCCGATTTTCAGAACTATTTTAAAACATCCTTTGAGTCCGCGCGTATACAGCGTGTCGTGGTCGATTTTTGAGCATCTAAAATTCATTATTTACAAATTCTTAAAACATGAAAGTTGTTCCTTAATGTGTTGTGTATCTCCTGTAAAAATTTCGGATCAATTGGCTTTGAAATGAATTTTTAATCGGCGTCGCACGAACCTGTGAAGAAATCAGTTTTTGAGACAGAAATTATCTTTTGTAAAGAACTCGAATTTTGACTCACTTCGAAACCTTATTTCCAAAAACTTAAAACATGAAAGTTGTTCGTGTGTGTGTTTTTGAGCTACTGTGTAAATTTCAGAATTTTTAGTGTAAAGATGAATTTTTAATCTTGAAAGGCGAAAACTGCGTCGAATCGGATTTTTCGAACTTGAGAAAACTCGAACTACGAAACGCGATATCGAATATTATGGTAACATTGAAATACGAACTTTCGAAAAATCCCGTTCACTAGGCTGAGCCGATCTTCATGCTATCATTATTTTGAGACTGCCTCGTTAGTGGTCTCCCTACTATCTAGTGATCTCCTTACTAAGCCAAAACGGCAGTTGTGCACATGGCCTGCCAAAATGGCAGTGAGAAATACACGGCCTGCCCGAGTGGCAGTGAAACCGCTTGAAAAGCCTGTCAAACGATAGTTGATATACACGCCTGTCAAATTGACAGTAGATACACACGGCTTGCCGGAATGGCAATCGAGATACATGGCTAGCCAAAACGGCAGTCAATACTGATATGGCTGCGGCCGCCGGTTCACCGGCTAACTGATTATGATTTTTGAGATTTGCCTCGTTAGTGATCTCCCTTGTGTGGTGTCCTCTTCTTAGTTGCGGGATAAAACTTAAAAGACTTGTGCGCGTATTTAATTAAGCTGCAATTATTTATCACGTTTTTAAATTATACTTCTAAATTACGTTTTAAACTATGCTTTTAAAATTTCGCTTTTAAATTAAGTCCTTAAATTATGTATTCTCGGCGTGAATAAACTAAATCATGTTTTTCCGCTGCAAGTAAACTATGAATTTTAAATTAATTTCGTAACACACGAAAAGTGTAATTTTAATTAAACACATGTAACCCCTTAAATTGTTTTGTTAGGGATTAACTTACTCAGTATTTTATATACTGATAAAACCCGTTGTTCATTTTCCCATTACAGAGTACGGAGCATGATCATGCATTGGGGGATCACTTTGGACATTTAGTTATTTATTTTACATGACTTGCATACGGGCTTGTTAACCCGACTTTGGCCATGTCGGCCCTGTATTTTAATTTCCGCTGCAACTTATTAGTTTTATTATCATGTATGGATGATATTACATTATTATTTTAAGTAATTCCGGACTTGCTTTTAAACTCTTTCCAACACCTATAGCCTTGCATCTCTTTAGCAAGCTCGGAGAAACCGTGTCTTGCTAGGGAGGTGTGACGGTGGCACCCCGGCCTGGGTTATCAAATCCGGGGTGTTACAGTAATACTCGAGACTTTTAATAATAGGAAATGGAATTAAATTCGAAAAGCAAGGGAATTTTAATTCCAAGAACCGTGAAGTAAAAAATGATTTAAATAAATAAATCGCTGCACGGGAATCGAAAGATGACGAATTTGACACCGACGAATCTAAATGCAATGGATTCAAGATTTCGAATACGAAATCAATCAAAGACGAAATAAAATTTAGGATGGGAATCATAATAAGAGAATGACCTGGAAAACCGAACCCGGGAATGTAGGAGGATAGAAACCCGAACGAGAGGAGGAAAGGCCCGACGGATCGCACGGCCCGGCCCGGCCGCAGCCAAGCCGGGAGCGGCGCAGTGGCCGCGCGGTCTGGAGACATCCCGCGCCAAGACCGCGTGGGACGGCAGTGTGCGATCAAGTTTCCTTTCCCGACGATTCCTTACCTTATTTTCGACCCCCGACTTTGGTAACTCGATCTTAGGCAATGGGAAGCTATATGGACGGATTTTGAGGTCTTGAAGCTCATTATTTTCGAGCTCCAAACCCTAGCAGCCCCCAAAACTCTCCAAACTCTCCAAACCTCTTACAAAACCCGAAATCACCAAGTTCGTGCTTTCCGATCACTTTCCGGCAACGAAAATCGACGAAGGAGCATGGAGAACAAGAACTTTAGTGTTCCAGATTGTGGTAATTCGTTCATAGGTTTTCGTTTAACTTTTCAAACCCGAAAATTCGATCTAACACTAGATTTCTTCTTTCGATTCGAATCCGTGGCCAAAGTTGGAAGATTCGTGTTGAGGAGATCCGTTCGTGTCAAATCTTAGAGCACGGACGACCCCGAGACAGTCTAGGATGAAATTCAAGTAAGATAATGCCTTACATATCAATATTGGTGGTTTAGAACCGTTTGAAACATTAGTTTTAAATCAAACACTAAAATCGGACATAAAAGATTCAATCTTTACGCGTTTTATGAGATTGGCCGAAAAGCCCTATTTTGAGAATCCGAAACGAAAAACTCCGAACTAGAGATTTGTTCCTAATATCTTAATCTAGGTTGTGTCAAGATTTCATGCTTTTCCATTAAGATTTGGTATCCCAAATCGTGTCGAACATTCTCTGTGATGTATGAACTTTTCAAAACCCTTGACAGATTACATGGTCGAACTTGATGTGCAATTTTCTATCACTTGTGATCAAAACTAATCTTTGGTGTAAACATAAAAGTTGTAGATAAATGTCTTGAGAACACGCCTGTAAACGTTCGTGCATTTTCATTAACTTTTGGATAGCCAAAACCTGTTTTGAATACACTGTGTCCGTGAAGAAAAAGTTGACAGATATTAAGTGCGAACTTAGTGGATTAATCTGACTTAATCCGTAATGAATTTGCATAATATGCCGCTAATAAAACTTGTTTATTTTGGTGTCTTTTAAGTGCCTGTAAAATTTCATAAACTTTGGAAGCCGTTTGCTATGTCAAAAACTCTTTTGAAAATCAGTGCGCTGTTTAGAAAAAGTTGGCAGATTTGATACTTTGCAAATATTGTAAAATTTCACTCATTTCCTCACCTATTTTCGAAAAACTTAAAACACGAAAGTTGTTCGTTAGCGTGTTTCTGAGCTACTGTGAAAATTTCAAGTCGATTCCCTTTGAAATGAATTTTTAAACTGAGATGGCGTAAACTGTGGCAATGACTTGGTTGAAATGTTGAAAAACTCGAATTTTGAGAAACTCATGATTGTGAGATATGTCTAAACAATAGAACATTTATTTTAAAAAAAATTCCGTTAATCTAGGCTGAGCTAGATCTCCACGTAAGTAGGGGGTGAGTGCTCTGCAGGGTGCCCCTCTATCTTGAAATTCGTGCCCGAGTGGACGAAATGTGATATATTATAAAATTATGCCAAAACGGCCATTGTGAAATTAGTCTACACTCTCGTGTGTATCCGTATGGGTTACTCGAGGCTCCGGAGTGGTACTGTGTATGGCGTGATACTCGGATTGCTTCGGCAATTCTGAAACTTGATACTTGAGAAACTTGATACATGAGAAACGAGATACTTGAGATATATGGTTGTGGCGTCCTCTTCTTAGTTAACGGGAAAAGATTTAAAAGACTTGAATTTTTATTTATTTATTTATGTCATCAATTATTCATTTTAAATTTATGCCTATGCCTTAAATTATTATTTTTAAATTAAATGGCTTATGAGAAATTATGGATTTTATCATTGTCCAACATGCATGCTTAAAATGAATTTTTAAATTAAAAACCCCTTTATTGCTATGCTAGGAATTGTCTTACTCAGTATTCCTTAATACTGATAAATGTTGTTTATGTTTTTCTATGACAGAGTATGAAGCATGAGCATACATCCGGGGGGATTTATTTTGGACATTTTATTATTTTCTGCATGATACTGCATACGGGCCTGTTCACCCGTGTTTTGGCCGTGTCGGCCCTATATTTTATTTCCGCTGCATAGACTTATATTTCCGCTGCGTATATGGATGATTATTATTTTTAAAATATTAGTACTTCCAGACTTGGTTGTTTTAAATTATTTTACACCATTAGCCTTGCATCTCTCAAGTGAGCTCGAACGAAGTCATGTCTTGCTTGGGAGGTGTGGCGGTGGCATCCCGGCCTGGGTGATCAAATCCGGGGTGTTACATGGCTTTACACTACATACGCCGGAGGGCAAGGTATACAAATATTACACACAGTTGCCAAAATCCTATACCAATAACCAAGCAAGTATAAGGCGTTGATCTCGGGATTACAACAGATGATAGCAGAAGGAGTTAAAGCCATAATAATCAAAGGAGTTGCATAAGTGGTTATCCAGCAACGGCTTGGGGATTTTTCTGTTAAAAAGCTCGCAATTAATTGGGTTGTACGAAGAAGCAGTAGACTTGTTAGCCGATTTCGATGAGGTATACATATTCCAAGGACAGAGAATGAATTGGCTAATGAGTTGGCTCAACATGCTGCAAGCTATAGGATAATACCAGATGCAGGGGACGTAGAAATTTGTTCGGCCAAAAGTGAGAATGCCGATTGGATTAAAAACATAGTACAGATTCTGGAAGAACCAGCAAGAGCTAATCCGGCAGAAAATGGGAGGCATTGGACTATCTCATGATAGGACGATTACTTTTTAAGCGAGGAATCGATGGAGTACTACTCCGATGCGTGGGAAAAGAAGATGCCAAAAGAGTGATGGGTGAAGTGCATGAAGGAATTTGTGGTGCCTATCAAGCTGGAAAGTCAATGAAATGGATTATTATTCGGCTAGGTTATTATTGGCCTAGTATGGGAATAGATTGTGAAAGGTATGCAAAAGGATGCCGTGATTGTCAGAAGCATGGGCCGATTCAGAAATTGCTGGCCGAAGAGTTGCATATCATGATTAAACCATGGCCATTCCAAGGTTGGGCGATGGATATTATTGGGAAAATACATCCCTCTTCTTCTAAGAGACATGAGTATATTTTAGTGGCTACGGATTATTTCACAGAGTGGGCCGAAGCCCAGGCTTATGTCAACATATTCCAGGAAGAGGTTATAGAGTTTGTTAAAAGGCAATTGATTTATGGATTTGGGATTCCACAGACGATTCTGACGGATAGAGGAATTGTCTTCATGGGGGAAAACTCAAGACCTTTGTGGAGGAGTATGGTATTAAGATCACTCATTCATCTCCATATTTTCCTCAAGGGAATGGACAGGCAGAAGCCACAAATAAACAGTTGATAGGAATTACTAAAAAGATGATTGAAGATCAGCCGATGAAGTGGAATGAGAAGTTGTCCGAAGCATTATGGGCATACAGGAATGCCAAAACTTCAGCCACGGGGTTCACCCCATTACGGCTAACGTATGGTATGGATGCTGTACTACCAGCCGAAATCACAATACCAACTTTGAGAAAAACTCAGACAGGCCAATTTTCGGCCGAACAATATAAGAAAGCCATGAAGGATGAACTATTGGATGTCAATACTAATCGGGTTGAAGAATTCAAGAACTTGCAGAAGAATAAAGATGTTGTGGCCAATTGGTATAATAAGAGAATTCGAGTTAAGCGTTTTGAAGTTGGTGATTTGGTCTGGAAAGTTATATGGCCACCTAAGCAGAAGGATGGCCGAATGGGAATGTGGAGCCCCAATTGGGAGGGGCCATTTATTGTTCAGACGAAGTTGCCAAATAGAGCATACATGTTGGTGGATGAAAATGGAGAACAAATGTCAAATCCAGTAAATGCAAGATATATAAAAAAATATTATGCTTCAATATGGGAATAAACTAAAAAGTAAACATTTTATTGCAAGGGCGAACATTACAAAAGGAACTACGTCGGCAGAAGAAGCTTGTGTAGTCCAAATTACAATATACAAGGGAAACGTCCTACCGTATTACGGCGGGGAAAATAGGGGACCATGAGGGACTTCAAGTGGAAGACACTCAGGATCATTCCCAAATCCTTGCCGCCAGGACATCGGCTGAGGCTGTGCTAGTAAAACCAGCCCGACCGATCAAAAAGAAAAAAAATATATCACATGGATCTCGCCGTCGAGGGCAACAGAGGTAACTTGCCGCGAAGCTAAATCAAATCCCCAAGAATTGCCGAGGAAAATAGGCTCAGGCGGGCAAGGCCTTAAAGGTGAAATCCATAAATGGTACTGAAAGGATATAAGGGTGCAGTCGGTCACCCAAAACTCTACGGTACCGACATAATTAAAGAACTGACGAGTCATATCAATATTTAGAGACATGTCCCAATTTGGAAATAACCGTCGAGTTCAAGGTTAGAAAAGGTGTTTAAAGATCCCATCCGCATGAACATGGCGACAAGGGTCTTTGCTGAGTTCGTGCCGCATGGGCAAAAGCTTTTCGTACCACACCTGAAAATCCTTGAGAAGAAATATTTGTTGAGCACCATGGGGGCACTGGTTTGAGGGGAAGAATGCGGATAAAGGGAGAGATAGAATACATGGTAAAGGATTTTAGTGTAAGATGTCAAAACTCATGGGATCGTTGATATTTATAGAGGAGCATAGTGCGGCATTTATGATGAAGTTAGAAATGTAAAGCATTCAATACTAATTATAGAAAAGACGTTTTCTTGAAAAAGCTGCAGGGAATATTGCTCTGCCACAAGATATTCCAGAGATTATGAAGACCTAGCAAAATATATACAACAGACAGACAACAAGACAAAATCAACAAATAAAGTGGTCCCAATTCAAAGATCAGAAAGCATCAGCTGAAAAATTGAAGAAGTCAGAAAAATAGCCGACAAAGTTATTATGCTACGAAAATCAAGAAAGCCGGCAGACAATACAAAATGGATCCGAAGTCACTACAGTCAACGAAACCAAATTTACCATGACTAATACTCAGTCTTCACTAACATCAAAATCTATTTCATCATCCAAGCCTTAGAGGACATCAATATCTGGATCAATGTGAGGACTGGAGCTAGTACCAGGAGCCAGGACCGACTGATATTCTTGAATAACACGAGCCTGATCTTCGTCCAAAATGTTAGTCTCATCTGGTTTGGAAGATAGTAAGTGCCTAGTGGCATCATGAAGAGGGCCAGATAGGTGCCTGGAAACCAAGATGGGTAAAGATTGAAAAAAGGATAATAGAGAGTAAGAAATGGGAAAAGTAGGATCAACATATACCTACTTTTGTCTGAGACAAGGATAGGACTGCGGCAGCATTGGAAAGCCTGGTTTCTTCATCCGACGAGGAACACGGAGCAGAAGGGCCTGGGTTAATTGGAGATTGGTAAGCCTTTCTTTCGGAACAAGAGCAGATTTATAAAGTTGCTTGACAAAACGCCTCAAGGCAACCGATTATTTATCCACCTCAGCCAGCGCAACTTTTAAATCTTGTACCATGCATTGGAGATGAACAATCTCCAACTGAGCCTCAGCAAGTTCTCCTGAATACTTAAGCCTAAGAACATCATTATCCGACAGCTTACTCATGTATTCCTGGTAATCAGCTGAATGTTTGTCAAATTTATATCGGTGAAGTGTAATAAAAGGTTGTTCATCCTCAAGCTTTTTGCGAGCAACCAAAATACTAGGGAGCTCTAGATCCATGCGCAAGGTGAAGGTGGAAATTGCTTTAATAGCGTCCTCCAAACCTAAAGAGGCAAGCTCTTTAGAAAAAGTCCAATCGTTATGGGAGATAAGCAGGAGAAGGAGTTTCGTCCGAACGGAGAGTACATTCGATTGGTGGGTAACCAAACGGTGCAAGTCATCCAAGCAGTCCTCAAGATTATCGAAAAAATCTGGCTGAGAAGAGGTAAGACAGGAGAAAAGAATTCATCCAAAACTTCCTTTTTCGGGAAAGGAGAAGCAGGCAACATCTCAATGAGGGGTGTCCCTTCTTGTCGAAGACGTTCAACCGAAGGATCAGAAGAAACAACAACAGAGGAAGATGGTTGAGCAGCAGCTTGGAGATTGGCCGAACCAAGTGGACTACCTTGGGGATTTGGGGATTTAGCGCTGGTTCGGCCTCCGACTGGTTAACAGGATGAGAGGAAAAAGGACCATCGATTGGATCGATGATAGCGCGAGTCGTCGATTCAGCCCTAACCCCTTGAATGGAGGAAGTATGAAGAGAAGATTGACTGATAACTGGATCTACGAGCGAATCAGTCAAATTAGGACGAGGATTGGGCTCTGATTCGGCCTTAGGGAAGCCTGAGGAGGACTGACCAACATGAATAGTAGATGGGACAGAAGAAGAAACAATAGCAGTTTCATCTATGGGATCCAGAGTGGAACGAGTGATTATGGGAGATTGATGCTGCATCTCATCAAGATCGGATGGATGGCTAGAAGAAGCCAGCGGTTCCGAAGGGTCTAGGGGCGGAAGAGTTCTGCAAGAAAATATATATTAAAAAAAAAGCGTAACGGCTGAAATACCAGGAATAATCAGGAGATAACAAAGATAATAAATAGTACCTGGTCAAGAGAAGCAGCCGATATAGGAAGAGGTGAACAGGTGGATCGCCTCCGAGCCTTAGGGGGAGGATCATTCTCGGATCGGACCGAACTCAGGGTGTTGCGTTTACAGCCAGAAGACACGGTAGCTGAAGTAGAGACAGACGAAGAAGACTGGCGAGTAACAGGAGCTGAAGTGCCCTTCTTCGGCTCTGCCCCTGGAAATAAGAAGATGAGACCAAGAATAGAAATATAGGGAGAAATACTAAAAGAAACGGGGAGAGGTTAAAGAAAACATACTAGGTTGAAAGGCTGAAGGTACGCCTTCCTGAGAAGAAGGAACATGAACAGATTCAATAGAAGAAAGCATCATGATGTCTGGAAAATCGTGATCTATCAAATACGTCCTCAAATCGATAGAAAAATATGCTTGAACTACACCCTCACACTAAACATCAAAACAATTTGTTGACAACCCTGGACGAACATTAAAAGAAGGAACTTCGAAGTCTCTGATACGGACGACCAAAGTGCTACAAGAATTGCGACTCTGAGAAGGATCCCGAACCTTCTTATCTTTATTATAGCGATCCGGTCACTTTGATGGACGAGAACTAAGTCCTGGGCAAAACCAAGTTGACGACTAACAAGATAAGGATTGTATACTTCGGAAGGGATAGCATGATTGGAGGATACCGCATAAGACCCATAGAAAATGGGGCGAGGGACAATGCAAACATTCCAAATCTGGGCCACGGCTTTCGGAAAAAGTCGGCTGAAAGGAGAAGTACCAATGGCAGAAATTCAATTAATGTCAAGACCACTGTAGGTATAACCAGGAAAAGGGGCAGCGGACGATCGGTTCATGAAATAATAGATCCATCGGGTTATGGTCATGTCAGGAAGAGGAATCTCCAACATATCATTACTCGAAGGAGGCATGGTGATCGGTAACTTATCACCAAGTCCCGAAATATCATGGAAATACCAAACAATCCATAAATGAAGGAACGAGAGGGGGCCACAAGACTTGTCTTGATGGCCGTGTTCCCAACCTATCACTTGAGTTGAGATACCTACATAAAGGTGAGCCAAGAAGAAATCGGCCAAGGACATATGTGTGGCTTCAATCAGTTCGCAAGCTAAAGGGTAAACCTCGAGAATCACCAACTTAGCCGGAGAACACCAGAAATATCGACTGAGCAGGTACATCATAAAGGCCAGAGGTTTGCGCTTATGAAGCTCAGGGGACGATAGGTCACTTTGATGTTGCTTGCTCCAGTGGATATAAGTGTACTTTGATTTGAAGCCGGTATTGTCTTGCATCGGGTTGTCACGACTAGAAACCCCCAAGCTGTTCCTCCCAAGGGAGGGAAGGCCGAGAAGAAGTTTAACATCTTGGATAGTAGGAGTCATAATACCCCGAGGGTAGCAAAAATAATTCACAGTAGAATTCCAAAAGCATAAAAGGGCCCGGATAGGCCGAAGGTCAGAAGGGAATGGTTTAACACTCAGAGCAGCAAGACGACCTATGCCAGCTGTTGACCAAACGGCTGACAATGAGGTTGGAAGTGAGCGTACCAATCCTTATACTCAGTAGGTACAGAAGGCCACACGTTTAAAGTAAAGGCAAAAAGCTGTTGAGAGAACCAATCAACGAGTAAAGGGATTGGTTTGTCAACAAAGATCTGAGTAGTACAGGCCTTTGCTTTCTCAGAAGTCGACAGAGGACCAATAGTAGTAAGGCCATCGTTCATAAGGCGCATAGCAGTACAATCGGCGAAAGACTCCTCAATACTTGCAGTTTTAGAAGACAAAGGGGAAAGGGTTTTTTGCGCCATTACAAAGGTGCGAGCTGTGAAAGGATGAAGAAACTCTGCAAGGAAGAAGACAAAGAAAGAAAATTAGAAGAATGGGAAAGGAGAAGACTAGAAGGTTTAAAAGAAAGGGAAATTGAAAAGACAGATAATGATGACTGCATTATCTATGAGATTTGAGGAGCACAAATGATCGTGGCCGGATACCTCGGAGAAAGATGTGCGCCGAATGGAAGAGGTAGGTCTAAATTACTTGAGCCATTTATGCCCAGAAAGTGAGCCCAAGTAAGGAGGGCATCTGTTGTGACCCCAAGATTGGTGGGCTAAAATTGGGCTAGAAAATTGTGCCAAAATAAATGAGTATTTGTGGGCTGGAGGAAAAGGGGAAGAATACTTGTCAAGGCCCGAGTTCATGAGAGTCGAGGGGATAAGATCGAGGCAAGGAAAGAGGTTGAATTCGGCCAAAATGGATGGAAGCAAGTTCGGCCGAAGGGAGAAAAGCTGATCGGCCCTGGAGGCAGTTGGGGAGCGGTTATTTAGCTCTACTACTCCAACTATAAATAGAGGGTGCCGGCACTGAAATCAGTGAGATCAATCCACCCCAAAGATTTAGCCTAGTTTGTAACGGTTACTTTCTCGAGTCAACCATTGTTTCTTAAAAATATTTAGATTTCGATAGTTATTTTTGGACAATCAGCCGTTGTTTCTTAGCAACTGATAGATTTCCATTGTTTCGCTGTTTTGCCATTGAGTGAGATTTAATTTGAGTCAAGTTTGGGTGCATTATTTTAATTTCGGACCCGTAACCGGTTTGATTCTTTCCCGGTAGCATCCATTGAGGAGAAAAAGATCCTTGGCCATAACCGGTGGCCAAACAATTGCCCAACTAATATAGATACAGATTTATTTTTGAAAGTTAGCATTGACGACATTGTCAATAGATTCCAAAGTATGATGACTCGATGTGAACAATTGTAATAAATTTTAGTTAATATTAAGTTTATTGAATGAACAATTTATGTATTGGCTTATTTATCAAGTCCAAGGCCCCTCGGGAATTAAATCCAGGGTCCGCCTCTGCCGGTATGTCGGTATGTACTGAAGGTTCGGTATAACGGTATATACCGAACTTACCGAAATATTTAGTACGGTAATGGTAAGGAAATATTTTATACCAATGTCTTCGGTATATCGAACTTCAGCATATCGAAAGTTTCGGTACGGCAACGGTATGAAATTTTTCATACCGTAAATTTCGGTACGGTATACGGTACGACGAAATTTTTTCGGTATACCGTACCGACCCACCCCTAGTTGTGAGATGAATAAGGAAAAAAAGAATGAATAAAAATTAATACACCATAAACCCACCATTCCACCATGTATTAAATAATACATCAAATCACTCATTAAAAAAATACATATACATCTCTTGAAAAACACCAAACATTAGATAGCATTATTTTAATGCAGAATGTTAATACTATACACCTTAATACACTCTAATACACCGTACCAAATATACCATAAATACTTCATTTTATTTTTTTTAGCTAAATTTCTAATAAATAAATCTCTCTAAAATCCCCCACTTCACCCAGGGCCCAGCACTACTTCCATACTTTTTTGAATACCCCACAAAAATAAAAGGTTGTAAATTTTTATTAATTCAAAAAGGCAAAAAAAAAGGCCTTAGTGGGTGTATTAAATCAAGACTCTATATGAGTTTTTTGAATTTTTAGAGTTGGGGTGTATTCAATCAAAATTTTAAAAAGACTTTAAAAATTTTGAGGTATTCAATACAGATTTTAAAAAGTCTTTAAAAATCTAGAGGTATTCAATACAAATTTATAAAAAAGTATTTAAAAATTTAGAGGTATTCAACAGTCCATGGATTTTAATTCCTTATAGATTTAATGGATTCTCTTAAAAAATATAACTAAACAAAATCTGTCCAAAATCAGCCAAACTTTCATGGATTCTTTATAAAATCAGCCAACTCTATGTGGAGTCTATGGACTTTTTACATTCACAACTTTTAATGTCAATAAAACTCTAATAATCTCTCAATTGAATACACCCCTTAATTTTAAATAGAACTGTACACTTTCAAATTTCCCAACATTCTCTCCTCTCCCTCCGTCACTTTCACTTGTCCATATTTGAACAAAAAAGCTCCCAGAAAACTCTCAATAGCGAATGGAGCGAAGTGACGAGAAAATAGAAGTGGGCATCATAGGTGGGGTTCAGGAAGAGCACAAGATTTCGTCCATACATTGGGTATGTTACGCGGAGAGGCAGGATACACGAAGACGAAGGGGGGACTGTGGAAGCGGCGGCGGGTGTGGTCGGTGGCGGAGGTCGGCGAGGGGGACAAGCGTTGCGGCTACTTAAGCAGGTGAGTAATTAGAGATTTAGGTTGTTAAATCAGTTGTATTGGGGAAAGGGGGATTTCGAGGGGTTTGCGGCGGTAGAAATGGGGAAAGGGGTTAGGATAGACGTATTGTATAGCCATGAGCTGTTATAGGGGGAAATGTATCAATTAACTTGTATCTGATGCAATGGTGATTTTGTGGTAAAGTGTGGAACATTACGGTTGAATGTGTTTGATGTTGTTCCGGGTTAGAAGCGAATGTAAATGGCTAGTGTAGAAAATGGATGTGAACTTAGTTGGTGTTTGCAATTGGTAAAGTTTATTGATTAGATTTGGCAAATTGTTGGGGAAAAAAGGCAGGAGTGTTGATTAAAAACTCGAATTTGATAGTGCTGTGTGTGAAGCAGAAAACTGAAATAATTATGGTTTACATGGATGAGCGTTTGGAAATTCTGTATTTTGAGGATTAACATTGAATGGGAGGTGTAGTAGGTATAGTCTGAGACTGTTATAAGGAGTATTTTGCCGTGTGGTGTTGTTTATGTGCTTTGTTATGAGAAGTAATTAATGTTTGATCTTGATTGGAATGTTGATTTTGTTAGGATTCTTGAGCAGGTGTATGAATGGATTGTGATAATGTCGATATTTGAATGGTTTTACATGTTTGTGCATATTGAATTTTATTGGAACCGCAATGTTGGTCTGCTGATGGGATTGCTATTTAATTCTTTCTAGTTGTAGGACGGATTGGATGCGGAAATGCCTCTAAAGACTGAAATTGAATGGCACCGAAAGGAACATGTAAGAATGGTGGGAAGATTAATGAGGAAGTTTCGACGGATAAAGGAAAAGGTAGGAAAGGGAAGAATGTGGAGGTAATTTTCGTGGAGCAAGGGCAAAGTAGCAAAGGGGTGAACAAGAATGTCAGGAAAAAGAAGAAGTCGGTGAGGAAAATTGAGAATGAAAGTGATGTTAGGAAGAATAAAGAAGGAGTGGAGTTGGGGCTGACTACAAGGTGCTCCCCACAATTTTTTAGGGTGACAATGGAAGGAATTGTGGAAAAACTAACGGATGAGCAGATTGATGCACTAAGGAGGACTACCTTTTGGAATTTCATGAAATATCCAACATGGTACAGTAGTTTATCGTGGCTAGAAGCAATAATTCGGTGCTATGATGTTCAGGGAAGAAGTTTCATTATAGGGAAGGAGCTGGAGTTGAAGTTTTCTCATGTGTAATGGCACTTCAACACGAGGGGTTGTATGTCCACCCGAAATTGGAGGAGAGGAGCAGGACACTTGATAAACATTTTGGGGGCAAGCTGTAACACCCCGGATTCGATCACCCAGGCCGGGATGCCACCGCCACACCTCTCAAGCAAGACGCGACTTCATTTGAGCTTACTTGAGAGATGCAAGGCTAATGGTATAAAATCATTTAAAACAACCAAGTCCGGAAGTACTTTTATTTAAAAATAATAATCATTCATATCAAGTAATACGCAGCGGAAAGATATATAAGTTTATGCAGCGGAATTTAAACATAGGGCCGACATGGCCAAAACACGGGTTAACAGGCCCGTATGCAGTCTCATGCAGAAAATAGTAAAATGTCCAAATTTAATCCCCCCGGATGAATGCTCATGCTTCATACTCTGTCATAGAAAAACATAAACAACGTTTATCAGTATTAAAGAATACTGAGTAAGACAATCCCTAGCATAGCAATAAAGGGGAATTTAATGATTAATTTAGAAATTCATTTTAAGCATGCATGTTTAGATAATAATAAAATCCATAATTTCTCATAATCAATTTAATTTAAAAACAATGATTTAAGGCATAGGCATAAGTTTGAGGACATAATTTAAAAAGCATAATTAATGGCATAAATAAACAATAATTTAATACATTTAAATTTTCTTCCGTTAACTAAGAAGAGGACGCCACAACCACATATCTCAAGTATCTTATTTTTCATGTATCAAGTTTCTCATATATCAAGTTTCAGAATTGCCGAAGCAATCCGAGTATCACGCCATACACAGTACCACTCCGGACCTCGAGTAACCCATACGGATACACCCGAGAGTGTAGACTAATTTCACAATGGCCGTTTTGGCACAATTTCACAATATATCACATTTCGTCCACTCGGGCACGAATTCCAAGATAGAGGGGCACCCTGCAGAGCACTCACCCCCTACTTACGTGGAGATCTAGCTCAGCCTAGATTAACGGGATTTTTTAGAAAAAAGTGTTTTAGTGTTTAGACATATCTCACAAATCACGTCTCTCTCAAAAATCGAGTTTTTCAACATTTCGACCAAGCCATTACCACAGTTTATGCCATCTCAGTTTAAAATTCATTTCAAAGGCAATCGACTCGCAATTTTCACAGTAGCTCAAAAACACGCTAATGAAAAACTTTCGTGTTTTAAGTTTTCCGAAATTATGTGAGGAAACGGGTGAAATTTTACAATCTTTATAAATTACAAAATCTATCAACTTTGTCTACACAGCGCACTGATTTTCAAAAGAGTTTTTGACTTATCAAACGACCTCCAAAAGTTATGAAATTTCGAAGGGCACTTAAAAGACACCAAAATAAACAAGTTTTATTAGAGGTAAATTATGCTAATTCCTTACGGATCAAAACAGAATAATTCATCAAGTTCAGTCTTAAAATCTGTCGACTTTTTCTTCTCGGACACAGTGTATTCAAAACGGGTTTTGACTATACAAACCTTAATGAAAATGCACGAAATTTTACAGGCATATTCTTAAGACATTTATCTACAACTTTTATGTTTTCACCAAAGATTAGTTTTGTAATACCCGGGGTTTTTACAACGCCCAAAGAAACGAAATAAAATTTATTTCCGAGAAGAAAATAATTTATTACAATAAATTATTGCTCGGAAATGGCGTGACCGATAAATTCAAAGAATTCGAACCCAAATTTTGGTCAAGTCGAAATGGGATGAAAGAGGGAAAGGAAGCCCGAGGATATTCCATGGATTAATCCCAAAAGAATTGGAATTAAATTCAAGAAGGAAAAGAATTTTAAAGAACCCGTGAAGTCGGAAATAATTTAATTAGATAAATTATTGCACGGAAGCCAAAAGACGACGAATTCAAGCCAACGGATTCAAACTCGACGGATTCAAGATTTCGAATATGAAATTCATTGGAGTCGAAACAAATTTAAGAAAGGAATCGTAACCCGAGAACGACCCGAGGAGTCGAGCTAACACGTAGAGGGTAGAAAACCGATAGAGGAAAGGAAGAAAAGACCCGACGGACCACGCGGACCGCCGAACCGGCCGGTCCGGCCAGCCCGCGCTCGCCGCACGCTGCCGCGCGGCCACCGCGCGGAAGGCGGAGTCGCGACTCAGGCCCGGCCACGCGTGCTCCGCGCGGGCAAAGGCGTAGGTGCGCGTCACCAGCGCGCCAGAGGTGCAGAAGGTGTAAACTTTCATTCCATGGCGATTTTCTTGCCAAAATTAACACCCCCTTCGATGGTAATCGGATCTCAGCCTTGGGGAAGGCTTAAGAATACCCTAGGGGCGCCCCAAACGCTAAATTTTCAGAAAACACTTCCTACACTCCCTCAATTCCCTCTCCAAGTTCAAAACTCCTTGGACACCACTTTCCGACGAGTATTCCGGCGACGACGGGACAACCAGGACAAGCCCCTGACTTCTAGACTCTTGGTAAGCTATGGTATAACGTTTTAGTTCGTCCATATGACTTAGAAACTCGAATTCTAACCCCTTTTCCTTGCTACGATTTCACGTTGGAAAACGAACGAAAAGCGATCGGAGAAGTTGGCCGTTCGTCGCGACCCTAGGACGTCCGGAAACCCATTCCAGCGACCCAAATCTCTAACTAAATAAGTTAAGACCTTACTCACAAATTTTTGTGGTTTATTGTTGTTTAAAACTCGAGATCTAGACCCGTAACAAAAATCGATTTTCAAAAACCCTATTTTCGTCCAATTTCAAAAACTCGCCTAAAACTCGATCTTCGGGAATTCAAACCGAAAACTTTTCAACATAGATTTTGTTCCTAAGACTTTAATATACCTTGTGTTTAAATTTCAGCCATTTACATTAAGATTTGCTATTCCAAATCTCGCCGTAAACTTTCTGTGACAAACCAAACGTTTGAAACTGTTGACAGATTTTCTTATTCGACTTGATGCATGTTTTTCACCCGTTTTTAGAATGATTCAACTTTGCATTTCTAAACAAAAGTTGTAGATAATTGTGTCTAGATTATGCATATAAAATTTCATGAATTTTGGTTTCATTAGATATGTCAAAATGGCCGAACTTCAGAACTGTTTAAAACTATCTTTTGAGTCCGCGCGTGTACAGCGTGTTGTGGTCGATTTTTTAACATCTAAAATTCATTATTTCTAAATTCTTAAAACATGAAAGTTGTTTCTAATGTGTTGAGTATCTCCAGTAAAAATTTCGGATCAATTGGCTTTGAAATGAATTTTTAATCGGCGTCGCACGAACCTGTGACGGAATCAGTTTTTGAAACAAAAATTATCTTTTGTAAAGAACTCAAATTTTGACTCACTTTGAAACCTTATTTCCAAAAACTTAAAACATGAAAGTTGTTCGTGAGTGTGTTTTCGAACTACTATGTAAATTTCAGAATTTTTAGTGTAAAGATGAATTTTTAATTAAGAAAGGCGTAAACTGCGTCGAATCGGATTTTTCGAACTTGAGAAAACTCGAACTATGAAACGCGATATCGAATATTTTGATAACTTTGAAATACGAACTTTCAAAAAATCCCGTTCACTAGGCTGAGCCGATCTTCATGCTATCATTATCTTTGAGACTGCCTCGTTAGTGGTCTCCCTACTATCTGAGATTGCCTCGTTAGTGATCTCCTTATTATGCCAAAACGGCAGTTGTGCACATGGCCTGCCAAAACGGCAGTGAGAAATACACGGCCTGCCCGAGTGGCAGTGAAACCGCTTGAAAGGCCTGTCGAATGACAGTTGACATACATGCCTGTCAAATTGACAGTAGATACACATGGCTTGCCGAAATGGCAATCGAGATACATGGCTAGCCAAAACGGCAGTCAATACTGATATGGCTGCGGCCGCCGGTTCGCCGGCTAACTGATTATGATTTTTGAGATTGCCTCGTTAGTGATCTCCCTTGTGCGGTGTCCTCTTCTTAGTTGCGGGATAAAACTTAAAAGACTTGTGTGCGTATTTAATTAAGCTGCAATTATTTATTACGTTCTTAAATTATGCTTTTAAATTACGCTTTTAAATTAAGTCCTTAAATTATGTATTCTCGTCTTGAATAAATTAATCATGTTTTTCCGCTGCAAGTAAACTATGAATTTTAAATTAATTTCGTAACGCATGAAAAGTGTAATTTTAATTAAACACATGTAACCCCTTAAATTGTTTTGTTAGAGATTAACTTACTCACTATTTTATATACTGATAAAACCCGTTGTTCATTTTTTTTTACAGAGTATGAAGACATGGCATGATCATATGCACGCATTCGGGGCTCGGGATTTTTCAAACTATATATGTTGCATTCTAGTCTAGACTTTAGATATTACAGCGTATTGGCCATGTCGGCCTATGGTTATTTTCCGCTGCAATTTAATCATCGCACATGAATGTTATAACATTATCTTCAGTTAAGTATTTTCCGGACTTATTTTAAATCATTTTTGAAAACCCATAGCCTTGCATCTCTTTAGCAAGCTCGAAGAAGTCGTGTCTTGCTAGGGAGGTGTGGCGGTGGCATCCCGGCCTGGGTTATCAAATCCGGGGTGTTACAAGTTTTGATCACAATTGATAGAAAAACACACAACAAGTTCGACTACATAATCTGTCCAGATTTCCGAAAAGTTTGTTTATTACAGAAACTGTTGGGCGCGATTTGGGATAGCAAATCTTAATGAAAATGCATGAAATTTTAACACAAGCTAGATTAAGATGTTAGGAACAAATCTCTAGTTCGGGTTTTTTGTCGTTTCAGATTCTCGAAATAGGATTTTTCGTCCAATCTCAGAAAACGCATAAAGATTGAATCTTTTAAGTCCGATTTTAGTGTTTAGTTAAAATCTAATGTTTCTAACGGTTCAAAACCACCGATATTGATATGTAAGGCATTATCTTACTCGAATCTCGTCCTAGACTGTCGCGGGGTCGTCCGGGCTCTAAGATTTGACACGAACGGATCTCCTCAACGCAAAGCTTCCAACTTTGGCCACGAATTCGAATCGAAAGAAGAAATCTAATGTTAGATCGAATTTTTGGGTTCGAAAACTTAAACGAAAACCTATGAACGACTTACCACAATCTGGAATACTAAAGATCTTGTTCTCCACGCCTCCTCCGTCGATTTTCGTCGCCGAAAAGTGATCGGAGAGTTCGAAGTTGGTGATTTCGGGTGTTGGAAGAACTTTGGTGAGTTGGAGAGTGTTTTTGGGGCTGCTTGGGTTAGAGTCTCGAAAATAATGAGTCCAAAGACCTCTAAATCCAACCATATACACCTCCTATCAACCGGGATTGAGTTTCCAAAGTCGGGGGTCGAAAATATGGTAAGAAATCGCCGGAAAAAGAAAGTTGATCGGCCCCTGCCTTCCCACGCGGTCTCGGCGTGGGATTGGTCCAGACCGCACGGCCACCGCGTGGCCTCCGGCTTGGCTGCGGCCGGGCCGGGCCGTGCGATGCGTCGGGCCTTTCCTCCTCTCGTTCGGGTTTCTACCCCCCGACGTTCTCGGGCTCGGTTTTCCGGGTCATTTTCGGATTCCGATTCCTGTCCTAAATTTTATTTCGTCTTCCAATTGATTCCCTATTCGAATTCTCGAATCCATTTAACTTAATTTTGTTGCCGTCGAGTTCCTCGTCTTTCAATTCTCATGTAGTGACTTATTTATCTAGATCATTTTCGACTTCACGGTTTCTTGGAATTAAATTCCTTTACTATCCGCATTTAATTCCATTTCCTATTGTCAAAAGTCTCGGGTATTACAGTCTACCCCCCTTAAGAATCAACTTCATCCTCGAAGTTGCGCGACTTACTGTTCGATTGTTTGATTGATTGATTAATTATTGTTTGATTGGTTGATTATTTGTTGATTGTTTGACTGAACCCAGAATTGAAATTTCCAAGTTTCCTACGTACCCTGTTAAGGGATCAAGTCATTACGTAGTTCAAAACAATTTGAATTTGTTTATTTGGGATACAAACAAAATGTTCGGGGTCGTTACATTCTCCCCCCCTTAAGATTACATTTATGTCCCCATAACTGTGGTCGCATCGTCTTGGAATAGGGTCGGGTAACGCTCCCTCATGTCCGTTTCCACTTCCCATGTAGCCGTTTCGCTCTCATGGTTCGACCAAAGAACCTTAACCATCTTCACGGCCTTATTTCTCGTTACTCTCTCCTTCACATCGAGTATTCGCACCGGGATTTCTTCGTACCTCAGGTCACCATCCAATTCAATTTCCTCCGGTTGGAGTACATGTGTTGGGTCGTGCACATACATATTCAATTGTGACACATGGAACACATTGTGCACTCGAGCCAGTTGTGGCGGTAAGGCTAGTTGATATGCTAAAGTACCGACTCTTTCTAGAATCTCGTAAGGTCCTATATATCGAGGGCTTAACTTTCCCCGTTTGCCAAAGCGCATCACCCCCTTCATCGGTGATATCTTTAGCATGACCTTATCTTCAACTTGAAATTCTAGGTCTTGCCGTCGTACATCGGCATAACTCTTCTGTCGGTCTTGAGCCGGTTTCATCTTTCCTTGAATGATCTTAATTTGTTGAGCCATATCCTCAACAAGTTGTGATCCTACTACCACTGCTTTATCGTTTCCTACCCAACTTAACGAACTTCGGCACTTCCGTCCGTACAGTGCTTCGAACGGTGCCATGCCGATGCTAGCATGGTAGCTATTGTTATAGGAAAATTCAATTAACGGTAAATGATTTTCCCAACTACCCTTAAACTCTAGGACGCACGCTCTTAGCATGTCTTCCAGGGTTTGGATCGTCCTTTCCGTCTGTCCATCCGTCATTGGGTGGAATGCGGTACTCATCTTGAGTTGCGTACCAAGCGCTTCTTGTAGCGTAGTCCAAAAGTGAGAGACGAACCTACTGTCTCTATCGGAAATGATGTCATGCGGTACCCCATGTCGTCGTACCACATTATCGATATATGCTCGGGCTAATTGGTCCATAGTCCAAGTGTCCTTTATTGGAATGAATATGGCCGTCTTTGTTAGCCTATCGACAATCACCCAAATCTTGTTCATCCCTTTTGGTGATCGTGGTAATCCCGAAACAAAGTCCATCGAGATACTATCCCATTTCCAACTCGGGATTTCTAATGGTTGCATCAGTCCTAAGGGTTTTCGTCGCACGGCCTTGACCTTTTGGCACGTGAGACATCTTGCTACAAACTCCGCTACTTCTCTCTTCATATCCTGCCACCAGTAATTCTTCTTCAGGTCCTTGTAAAGCTTGTCACCTCCGGGGTGAACCGAATATGGCGTGTTACGTCCCTCCTCCATCAATCTTCGTTTCAATTCTCCGCATCCTTGCGGTATGCACCACCTTCCCTTGAAACGAATGCTTCCATCCTTATGGACAGCAAATCCTATCGCCTTTCCATCGGCAATGCTTTCCTTAATCCTTTTCAACTTCTCGTCACCCGGTTGGGCGAGCTTGATCTCGTCAAATATTGTCGATTCGACCACCATGGCGTTGAGTACTTCCCTTACGGTGCCGGGGTGCACCAGTTCTAAGCTCAATCTCGCCAGGTCTTTATACAATGCCGGCGGAAGCATCAGCGAATTCGCCACATGTTGGGTCTTCCGACTTAAGGCATCGGCTACCACGTTGGCCTTTCCTTCGTGGTACGCAATTTCGATATCGTAGTCCTTTATTAGTTCCAACCACCTTCTTTGCCTTAAATTCAAATCCTTCTGAGTGAATATGTACTTGAGGCTCTTGTGGTCGGTGAACATTCGATACTTTTGCCCATAGAGATAATGTCTCCATATCTTCAGAGCGAATACGACTGCCGCTAACTCCAAGTCGTGTGTCGGATAGTTCGTCTCATGAGGTTTCAATTGACGCGATGCGTATGTGATGACCCTCGAATCTTGTATCAAAACGCATCCTAGACCTTCTTTTGAAGCGTCACTATAAAGCTCAAAATCTCCATCCTCGGATGGTAGTGCTAACAAGGGTGTAGTGGTGAGTCGTTTCTTTAATTCTTGAAACGCGGACTCATACTCACTAGTCCACTCGTATTTCACTCCCTTTTTCAGTAGCTGAGTTAGGGGTCGCGCGATTTTTGAGAAGTCCTTAACAAATCGCCTATAATACCCAGCTAGACCAAGAAAACTCCTTATTTCAGTTGGACTTGTCGGCGATACCCACTCGGTTATTGCCGATACCTTTGCCGGATCTACTGAAACACCATTGGCGGTTACTATGTGTCCAAGGAATGCCACTTCCTTCAACCAAAATTCGCATTTGGACAACTTTCCATAGAGTTGGTTCTTGCGCAAAATCCCTAACACTTGATGCAAATGTTGGGAATGCTCTTCCTCGCTTTTCGAGTAGATCAGGATGTCGTCGATGAATACTACGACGCACCGATCTAACTCTCTAAAGACATTGTTCATGAGATTCATGAACATTGCCGGTGCATTTGTTAATCCAAAGGATAAAACTGTGAACTCGTAATGTCCATACCGAGTTCGAAACGCTGTCTTTGGAATATCCTTTTCGGCGATCCTTAGTTGGTGATAACCAGATCGCAAGTCAATCTTCGAGAACACTGAAGCTCCTTTCAGTTGGTCAAATAAGTCTTCGATCCTTGGTAGTGGATACTTGTTCTTAACGGTCACTTGGTTCAGTCCCCTATAGTCGATGCAGAGACGTAGTCCTCCGTCTTTCTTCTTAACGAATAAGACCGGTGCTCCCCACAGAGACGTACTTGGTCTTATATATCCTTTCTCCAGCAATTCTTCGAGTTTCTCCTTCTACTCCTTCATCTCCAGTGGCGCCATGCGGTAAGGAGCCTTGGAAACAGGCTCCGTTCCCGGAATGAGATCTATGGTGAATTCGAGATCCCTTTCAGGTGGCATACTCGGGATGTCCTCAGGAAACACATCCGGGTATTCTCTTACCACTGGGATATTGTCAACCTTGTCCTCTTCCGCCTCAAGGTTATGAACGTAGCACGCATGTAACGCGTATCCCTTACGCATCAAGCTACATAACTTGAGAGCGTTAACAATCTTGTTACGCCTCTTAGGGGGTTGAGAGTAAAAGATGACTCTCCTTCCTCTACTTTTCGACAGGGTGATTTTCTGCTTCTAACATTCTATCACCGCTTTATACTGGGCCAACCAATCCATTCCCAGTATAACGTCGAAGTCCTTTAGGTTAAATTCTACCAAGTTTGCGAAGAATTCTACGTTCTTTATAACTACAGGAATTCCGTTATAACGCTTTGAGCATGTTACTACTTCTCCTGAAGGCATTTGAATCCCTAGACTAATCATCTTGCACTTAGGTAGATCTAGTTCAGGCAAAACTCGTGTAGATATAACAGAACAACTAGCTCCTGAGTCGAACGAAACTCTAAGAGGTACGCTTAAAATATGAAACGTACCTGCCATCATGTCGCCTTGCTCAGGCACGTCGGCTTGGTTTATCACATTGAGCCGTCCCATGGGGCGTCCCTGGTTGCCCTGCTGATTTGGTTGATTGTTCGGGTTTGGGTTCTACGGAGGGCGCTGGTTCTGGTTGAGATTAGGATTTTGAGGGGGTCGGAATCCCTGATTGTTGCCTCCCCGACCATTTTGATTACGAGGTTGCGCTGGTCCCGCAACCAAATCATCCCTCTTGGTGATATTCTCGAGGCGAGTGTGACAGTCTCGCCTCAGATGTCCCATCCGACCGCATCGGAAACATGCTCCCTGTTTTTGGCAGGCCCTCGCCAAGTGAGGTCTGCTGCACCTTGGGCATGGCGGTATGAAAGTGATCGGAAAGTGATCGGAAAGTTCGAAGTTGGTGATTTCGGGTGTTGGAAGAACTTTGGAGAGTTGGAGAGTGTTTTTGGGGCTGCTAAGGTTAGAGTCTCGAAAATAATGAGTCGTAAGACCTCTAAATCCGACCATATACACCTCGCATCAACCGGGATTGAGTTTCCAAAGTCGGGGGTCGAAAATATGGTAAGAAATCGCCGGAAAAAGAAAGTTGATCGGCCCCTGCCTTCCCACGCGATCTCAGCGCGGGATTGGTCCAGACCGCGCGGCCACCGCGCGGCCTCCGGCTTGGCTGCGGCCGGGCCGGGCCGTGCAATGCGTCGGGCCTTTCCTCCTCTTATTCGAGTTTCTCTCCCTCGATGTTCTCGGGCTCGGTTTTCCGGGTCATTTTCGGATTCCGATTCCTGTCCTAAATTTTATTTCGTCTTCCAATCGATTGCCTATTCGAATTCTCGAATCAATTTAATTTAATTTCGTTGCCGTCGAGTTCGTCGTCTTTCAATTCTCATTTAATGACTTATTTATCTAGATCATTTTCGACTTCACGGTTTCTTGGAATTAAAATTCCTTTGCTATCCGCATTTAATTTCATTTCCTATTGTCAAAAGTCTCGGGTATTACACAAGCGCTGCAAATGTGAAGAGTCAAAAAATAATTGCCCTGTTGAAGAAAATGTTGGGGGGGGGGATGGTGCAGAGTTCGGAAGAGATGATCCAGACGATATTGCAATGATTTTTATATATTATTTGTGTTCAATTTTATATTGTTCTCGACTGCCCACCAATATGTGCCATCTTTTGTAGTTCACTATGTTGATAATTTGGATAGAATAGGCAAATTTTCTTGGGGAGTGGCCTTGTAACACCCCGGATTTGATAACCCAGGCCGGGATGCCACCGCCACACCTCCCTAGCAAGACACGGGATTTCCGGGCTTGCTAAAGATATGCAAGGCTATGGGTATTGAAAAGAGTTTTAAAAACAAGTCCGGAATTACTTAAAAATAATAATGTATCATCATCCACACATAACAGTAATAATAAGTAATAATTTGCAGCGGAAATTTAAAGATAGGGCCGACATGGCCAAAACTCGGGTTAAACAGGCCCGATATGCAAGTATCATGAAAATGATAAAATAATGTTCCAAAGGAATCCCCCAAATGCACATGCTCATGCATTTTCGCCATACTCTGAAAAGAAAGGGAAAACAACAATTTTATCAGTATTATAAAATGCTGAGTAAATCAATCCTAACATAGCAATAAAGGGGTTCGTTTTATTAACCGAGATTATCCTTCCAATCATGCATATAGAACACTTTATTTACCAATTTAAAAATAATAATTTAATTTGCATGCTTAAAGACACATGTATTCATAAATAATAATTTAAGCATAGGCATAAATCTTAAGACATAATTTAAATGCATAAATAATGACTTAAATGAGTAAATAAAAATTTAAGCTTTTAAATTTCCCCATTAAACCAACATCTCAAAAGTATTTTGTTTAGCCGGCAGTCCGGCGGCCGCAACCAATTTCGTAAGTATTCGTTTAGCCGGTAGCCCGGCGGCCGCAGCCTATCCGCCATACCAAGTACCACTCTAGAGGCTCGGAAACCCATACGGATATTTTCGAGAGTGTAGGCCCAAATTACATTGCCGTTTTGGCAATATCTCTCATATTTCGCGCGGGGTCACCATCGTCCATAAAGGCACGAAGTGAATAGTTAGGAGGGCACCCTGCAGAGCACTCACCTCCTAATTTTATTTAATCAAGATGCAAGTGGATCTTTCAAAACTTTTTTTTCATGTATTTTATTTCAAAGGAATTTTCACTCGTTTAAACTTTAAAGACAAATCTCACGATTTCAACAAATTTCTCAAATACGATTTTCACAAGACGCTGTTTACTCCAAAATTAATTAAAAATTCATCTTAAGTCCGAAAATTCTGACATTTCACCAGTATCTCGAAAACACAGAGACGAACAAGTTTCGTGTTTGAAGTTTTTCGATCTGGGTTACAGAAACAAGTCAAAAATCAAGTTTTCCACATGAGTAGTATGCTGTCAGGATTCAGATTCGACACAGTTTCAAAACTCGACTTTTTGACCCATCAATTGGACTCCAAAAATTCTAAATTTTTGTGGACATACTAGACATGATTATCTACAACTTTTTTTCACATCACAAAGATTAAATCGGACTACAAATCATAGAAACATGCTCATCAAGTTCGAACAATTGCACTGTCAGATTTCGAAAATTTCAACAATTCATAGATTATGTCCGATGCGATTTGGGGTAGTAAAACTCGATGAAAAATTATGAAAATTTTGCACGAACTAGATCAGAGTCTTAGGAACGTTTTTCATGTTTTACATTTTTCCGTTTGAACAGTTTTATGGGTTCGAAAAATTCACACAAGATCGCTGCGCCGTAGGGTTTTCTCTAGGTTCGATTTTAACGTTTCGTTTCACATCTAATGTTTCAGACGTCCCTAGACCACCCGTATTGACATGAAAGGTATTGCTTACAGTAATAGAGTTCTTGAACTTCCTAGGGTCGATCGACTCGTTCAAAATCACCACGAACGGATCCACGCACACCTACTCCTTCTCCTTTGGCCACGAACGTGTTTGCAAGTGCGAATCCGTAAGTTAGAATGATGGTTTATGTCTAAAAACGATAGAGAAACCTAATCTAACCCTTACCAACGATCCAAAGACAGTAATCCTTGATCTACACTCTTCCTCGATCGGATTCGGTCGCCGGAAAGTCGTCGGGAAGTCTTCAGAAGGTCGTCGGAAAGTGGCTTTGGTTTTGGGAGAGTTTTGGATGATGGATAAGTTTGAGTGTAATACCCGAGAATTTTACAACATAAATAAATAAATAAATACAATAAATACATAAATAAATAAATAAATAAATAAATAAGCAAATAAATCAGCAAATACATTAAATAAATAAATATAGAAGAAATAAGAAATGAAATTAAAAGAAATTTAATTAAACAAAAGAAATTAAACGGGAACCCGATATAAATGAACTCGAGAATTCGAGCCAAAACGTAACATTTGATCCGAAAGAAATAACGACACGAAATAGGAACTCGAAGAGAGTCCGGAAATTGGAATCCGTGAGCATAGAGGGATAGAAACCCGAAAGAGAGGCGGAAAAGCACGACGGATCGCACGACTCGCCCGGACCGAAGTCCAGGCGTAAGTCGCGCGCTGGCCGCGCGGTTTTTAGGCGAAAGGCGCGCCAACCCAGCGCCACGTGACAGATTCGCCCGTTGCGCGAATCTCTCGCCCGAACGCGGATTTTTCGACTTTTGGTTGAACGTCTCTCGACTCAAGACCCTTAGGGTCAGATTTTGGACGCCCTAGGACTTAGATATCCATAAATAAACCCCCTCGGAAGCCTAAACCCTTTTTCAAAAACCCTACGATACTCTCTATACACAAAAGTCGAAATTCCGGAGTCAACGGAGGCACCAAACGGAGACAGCGGCTGTTTGGACGAAATCCGAAAGATCTCCAACGTTGTGGTAAGCTCTAGTCCGATGAATCCTTTCACGTTTCAATCCGAAAACGGATTCTAACCTCGTTTCTTTTCTCTCTACACCCCGTATCGGATCTAGAACGGAGAACCCGACGAGCGGAGAGGACAAACGGTGGACTGGAAGCCACGCCTTCGAAATAGATGACCCCGGACGCCGATTAATCAGTAAGTTAACTCTTACATAGTTTTGGGAAGAATTAAAACGTTCGAAACTAAAAGATTTAACAAGAAATCATAAATCTGCCAACTTATGTTTTCTACCGACGCAACAGATTTGATGAATTTTTCCGAACCTTAAAACGACTTCAAACGGAAAAACTTAAAACATGAAAAACGTTCCTAAGGCTTAGATCTATCTACTGTAAAATTTTCAGAATTTTTAGAGACGATTTGATATGTAAAAACCAACCGAAACCGAGCTGCTTGAATCTAGATCTTGAAATTTTTGACAGAACTTAGGTTTGATCTTGATCCCGTTTTTGACATAGGTTCCACACCGATTTAGATCTTTGGCCGAACATGAAAGTTGTAGATAAATGTCTTAAGATGGTCTCTGTAAAATTTCATCAAATTTGGAGTTGAATTGCTATGGTAGAATTCGAAATCTTTAAACTGTGACATAGGAAATTCGGACAGAATTATGCTTCTGTGAAAATTTGCGTTTTTGACCTACTCGGTATCTCGGATTGCAAAAGTTAAAACACAAAAGTTGTAGATCTCGACGTTTCTGAGTCAGTCTTGAAATTTTGGAATTTTTGGAATTAAATCTGATTTTAGACGAATTTTAGAGTAAACTGTGGTTTACCGGAAACAAAATCTTGAAATCTTGTTGAAACATGGAATTAACCCTTAGGGTTGAAATGAGTTGAGAATTTATTTTTAAATAAATATAATTGAAGTCAGATGTTTAAAATTAAATCCCCTTGCAAACTTGATAAATTAAAATTAGGGGTGAGTGCTCTGCATGGTGCCCCCTAACGATTCACTTCGTGCCTTAATGGACGATGGTGACCCCGCGCGCTAAACTTGAGATATTATATTGCCAAAACGGCGAGATATAGAGCCTACACTCTCGAGAATATCCACATGGGTTTCCCGAGGCTCCGGAGTGGTACTGGGTATGGCTGATACGGTTGCGGCCGCCGGGCTACCGGCTAAACTTGTTGACATCGCGATGCTATCGTGAAACTTTGAAATACCGAATCTGGGATGTAATGGGGATATTAAATTAAATTAAACTAGATTAAACTATGCTTGTTGTCCAATTAAATTACTTAAATGCTTTATTTAAATTATGGCTTTGATTTTAATTCATGCGAGATGTGTTGTTAAATAAAGCTCTGAAATAAATTTTGCTATGGGATAGTTGATTAGACTAAATTGAATATTATGCTATTATCATGCTTTTATTTAATTATTAAAAATTAATGGCTTTTAAACCCTACGATCATGCATGTGTTAACTTACTCAGCAAGTTGTGCTGACCAAACCATTTCTTTTTATTTTCTTTTCTTACAGAATATGTAGAGTGAACATGAGCACTTCATACATGGGAACTTATCTTTTGGGGAAAAACATTATTTCGTTTTTAAATACGTACTTCAGACTATATTATGAACGGGCCTGTTTAACCCGTGTTTTGGCCATGTCGGCCCTATTTACATTTTCCGCTGCAATACTAATATTATTTCCGCTGCGCTATGATATTATTATTTTCGAACTATATTGTATGGGCTGTTTTGAATGCTTTAAATGTTTTAAATACTGCAATACCTAGCCTTGCATCTCTTTAGTGAGCCGGAGAAACCGTGTCTTACTAGGGAGGTGTGGCGGTGACACCCCGACCTGGGTTATCAAAAACCGGGGTGTTACAAGTTGGTATCAGAACCCGGCTATTTTTAAACTATTATTTTTTTAAACCCTTATTATTTTTGAACTACTATTAATATTTTGACTATTATTTTAAATTTTAAAGTATTATTCCCATGGAGAAAAATCTTATTTTTTTTAAAACCCATGGGAAAAAAAATATATATATATATATATGGTGCATTAAATTATTTTCGGGGGGGGGGGGGGGAATCATCATTTGCATTTGCATATTGCATCTCTTCTTTGAACTTAGAATCTTGGCGAATTGAACTTAGAATCTTGGCAAAACTTGAACTTAGAATCTTGGCGAATTGAACTTAGAATCTTGGCGAATATTAACTTAGATCTCTTGCTTGCGCTAGATGGCTAGTCAAGACATGATGCAGTTGATGATCAGGATGATGAGCGTTCACCTTGATTCCCATCAAACCATAGAGCAAATGAAGTACCGTATGGCTCAATTTGAGGCCAATTTGCACCACATGGGCAACTTGAGAGAGGCGGATCACCACCGCATAAACCAACTCGAACGCCAAGTCCAAACCCTCACTACACAAAACTTAATACTGAAGGAACACATCGATGCCCATGGGCAAGACTTGAACACTATCTTTGACGATCTACTGCCGCCAAGTTCGGAGGAGGAGGACCCGGAGGAGGATCCCGCTACCTCACCGGAGGACGTCTTGGGACGCTAGAGATTCTATTTTTAGTAGATACTATTTTGCTAGGAAAATATTTCTACCTTTGTACTAGAATTTCTTTTGAGATAATAAAATGCCCGATTTATTTATAATAAATCAAAAAATAAAATAAAAAAATAAAAAAATAAAAAAATAAAAAATATTTCCAGACAGACCTGTCCGTACGACGAAAAAAAAATGAAATAAAACAAATTAAAATAAAACTCCGAAGCGTACGGCGCTTCTTAGTTCGATTGAGCACCACGTGCTAAATTACAAAACACATATACATTTATAGAAATTGCTTAGACTATATGTTAAAATCACAAGTCCTAATCCACCCTATTTGTACCAGAATGGCACCCAGAGGAAGAGGAAGAGGAAGAACTCAACCCGCTCCCCAAACCACTACCGAAATACCTCCAAACGTCACGGAACCAGCCCAACCTGAGGAGGAACAACCCCAAGGTGCGCAGGACGCTCCCGCACCGAACAATGTGGGCGATCGTCTTAGGACGATAGAGGAGGTGTTGATTGCGCTCGGAAACGCGCAAGTCAACCAGGGTCAAGCTGCGGCGGTACCTCCGCCCCAGGCTCGCCCTAACTACCTGGCGATGGTGAATCCTTAGCAGCCGCCCCACTACGCTGGTGAGGAGGATCCAGCTAAACTGGAGGAGTGGATCCGGACCTTCGACAAGCTGTTGGGAGCAGTTAAATGTCCGGAGGGAGAAAGAGTGCATGTCGCCTCATACTACTTGGGAGGCGATGCTGACGACTGGTGGCAGGCGACGCAAGCCAAACTGACGGAGGATGACGAGCCCTTCTCATGGGCGGAAATGATGGAGATGCTCAGGGATCGATTCTATCCCCTGAGTACCAAATCAGCGATGTACGAAGAGTTCCTGTCGCTGAAGCAAGGAGGCCAAACTGTGCAAGAATACTACACACGTTTCAAGGAGCTGGTGAGGTTCGCACCAAGGCTTGTGCCTACAGATGCGGAAAAGGCACAGAAGTTCGAGATGGGACTGAACCTGTCTGTTCGCGAGGTGATCGCGGGGGTACACTACCCCGATTTGCAAGCTGTGTACGACCGCGCTGTGGCGGTAGCACGTGTGCAGCAACAGAAGAGAAGGGTGAGTGGGGAGTCCAGCAGGGGTCCCCAAGACAAGAGAAACCGGGACTCGAGAAGCGAGAACAACACTGGAAGGAACGAACAGCGCAGAGGGTCGAATAGGCCCCAACAAAACAACACTGGGAGAAGGTTCAACCAAGAAGATCCGGTACCTCCCTGCCCGAGATGTGGACGACCCCATCTGGCAAGGGGATGCCCGCAGCAGGGCGCCTGTTTCCGATGTGGTCGAATGGGTCACGTTCGACGGGATTGCCGAACCAGGATCGAGAACATAACAAAAAGGGACGATTTGGTCACGGGGCAAGAACAACCTCAAAATCAGAACGGACGAAACGGGAATAACCAGGGGTACAGACCCCCTCAAAATAGGCCGTAGAACCAGAACCAGAACCAACGACCTCCGCCCCCCTCAGAATCAAAACCAACAACAAAATCAGCAGCCGAATGCGAATCAGCAGGGCAATCAGGGTCGCCCTATGGGGAGGCTTAACGTGGTGAATCAAGCGGACGTGCCTGGGCAAGGAGAAGTGATGGCAGGTACATTTTATGTTTTGAATACGCCCCTTAGAGTTCTGTTTGATTCTGGAGCTAGTTGCTCAATTATAGCATCAAGAATAGTGTCTGAGTTAGATCTACCTAAGTGCGAGAGAATTAGCTTAGGAATTCAATTGCCTTCTGGAGAAGTAGTATCTTGCTCTAAACGATATAACGGAATTCCTATAGTGATAAAGAACGTAGAATTCTTCGCGAACTTAGTAGAATTTAACTTAAGAGACTTTGACATCATACTGGGGATGGATTGGTTATCCCAGTATAAGGCGGTGATCGAATGCCAAAAGCAAAAGATCACCTTGTCAAAAAGTAGGGGAATGAGAGTTATCTTTTACTCTCAGCCCCCTAAGAAGAGTAACAAAATCGTTAGTGCACTTAAACTAAGTAACTTGATGCGTAAGGGGTATGAACTATATGCGTGCTACATGCACAACCTTGAGGCGGAAGAAAACAAGGTTGATAGCATACCAGTGGTAAGAGAATACCCGGACGTGTTCCCTGAGGACGTTCCGGGCATGCCACCTGAGAGAGATCTTGAATTCACTATAGATCTCATTCCGGGGACAGAGCCTGTCTCAAAAGCTCCGTACCGTATGGCACCACTGGAAATGAAGGAGTTAAAAGAACAACTCGAGGAACTGTTAGGAAAAGGTTACATAAGACAGAGTACGTCCCCTTGGGGAGCACCGGTTTTATTTGTCAAGAAGAAAGACGGAGGACTACGTCTTTGCATAGATTACCGAGGATTAAACCAAGTGACCATCAAGAATAAATACCCCCTACCGAGAATAGAGGATCTGTTTGATCAACTGAAGGGAGCTTCAGTATTCTCGAAGATGACTTACGATCTGGGTATCATCAATTGAGGATCGCCGAGAAGGACATTCCGAAGACGGCGTTTCGAACGCGATATGGCCATTACGAGTTCACAGTGTTATCCTTTGGGTTAACAAATGCTCCGGCCATGTTCATGAATCTCATGAACAACGTGTTCCGAGAATTGTTAGATCAGTGCGTCGTAGTGTTCATCGACGACATCCTGATCTACTCAAGGAGCGAGGAAGAGCATGCCCAACACTTACATCAAGTGTTAGAAATCTTGCGAAGAAATCAGCTATACGACAAGCTGTCGAAATGCGATTTCTGGTTGAAAGAAGTGGCATTTCTCGGACACATAGTATCCGCTGATGGAGTATCAGTGGATTCGGCAAAGGTCTCTGCCGTGACGGAGTGGGCTACTCCGAAGAGTCCGACGGAAATAAGGATTTCCTTGGATTAGCTGGGTATTATAGACGATTTGTGAAGGAATTTTCAAGGATTGCACGTCCTTTGACCCAACTACTGAAGAAAGGAGCAAAATACGAGTGGACCGAAGCGTGTGAGACTGCGTTTCAAGAGCTGAAGAAACGACTCACAACCACACCCGTATTAACACTACCATCCGAGAATGGTGACTTCGAAGTTTACAGCGATGCTTCGAAGGAAGGTTTAGGTTGTGTCCTGATGCAAGACTCGAGAGTCGTAGCGTATGCATCACGCCAACTAAAACCTCACGAGGAGAATTATCCGACACATGACCTGGAGTTGGCAGCGGTCGTTTTCGCTCTAAAGATATGGAGGCATTATCTTTATGGGCGGAAGTGTCGAATGTTCACCGACCACAAGAGCTTGAAATATATATTCACTCAGAATGAGTTGAATTTGAGACAGCGAAGGTGGTTGGAACTCATTAAAGACTACGATTTAGAGATAGCCTACCACGAGGGGAAGGCGAATGTGTGTAATACCCGAGAATTTTCCAACATAAAATAAAACAATAATTAAATAAATAAATAATAAATAAAATAAATACTATAAATAAATAAACAAATCCAGCAAATAAAAGAAATAAATAAAGATAAGGAACTGAGAAATGAGATTTTTACTTAAAAAGGAATTAAAGGAATTTAATTAAGTAAAAGGAGGGATAAATGGTACACCAAAACCCGACACTAATGAACTCGAGTATTCGAGTCCAAAACATCCAATTAGACTGAGAATAAAATTAGAGAGAAAGTATGAACCCGAATATACCCCGGAAATCGGAATTCGGGAGCATAGAGGGATAGAAACCCGAAAGAGAGGCGGAAAAGCACGACGGATCGCACGACCCGCCCGGACCGAAGTCCAGGCGAAGTCGGCGCGGTGGCCGCGCGGTGAAGGGGCTTTAGCGCGCCACGACCGCGCCACTTCACAGATTCGTTTGTTGCGTGAATTTCTCGCCCGAACGCGGATTTTTCGACTTTCGGTTGAACATCTCTCGACTCAACACCTTTAGGTCGGTTGTGGACGCCCTAGGGATTGAGAATTCTATAAATAAGCCCCTTGGGAGCCCCAAACAAAGTTTACAAAACCCTACAACCTTCTATACGTTCGAAACCCTAAATTCGGAGTCGACGGAAAGCACCAAACGGAGGCAGCAGCTTTGGACGAAAATCCAAGGTCACCAAACGTTGTGGTAAGCTCTAGTCCGATAAATCTTTTCACGTTTCAATCCGAAAACGGATTCTAACTTCGATTCTTTTCTTTCTACACCCCGTATCGAATCTAGATCGTAGAACCCGACGAACGGAGAGGAGAAACGGTGATCTGGAAGCCACGCCTCCGAACTAGACATCCCCGACGTTCATAGACACTGTAAGTTAACTCTTACATGGTTTTGGGATGAATTAAAACATTCAAAACTAAAAGATTAACACGAAACCGAAATTCTGTCAACTATTACTTTCTACCGGCGCAACAGATTTGTGGAATTTCTCCGACCATTAAAACGAACTCAAACGGAAAAACTTAAAACACAAAAAACGTTCCTAAGACTTAGACCTAGCTACTGTAAAAATTTGGGAATTTTTGGAGTTGATTTGATATGTGAAAACCCGTTGAAACCGAGCTGTTTGAATCTAGATCTCGAAATCTTGGACAGAACTTAGGAATGATCTTGATCACGTTTTTGACATAGGATCTAGGCTGTTTTAGATCTTTGGCCGAACATGAAAGTTGTAGATAGATGTCTTAAGATGATCCCTGTCAAATTTCATCAAATTTGGAGTTGAATTGCTATGGTAGAATTCGAAATCTTTAAACTGTGATGCATTAAACTCGGACAGATTTGTTCTTATGCGAAAATTGGCGATTTTGAACTACTTAGGTATCTCGGATTGAAAAAGTTAAAACACGAAAGTTGTAGATCTTGATGTTTCCGAGTCAGATATGGAATTGTGGAATTTTTGGAATTAAATCTGATTTTAGACGAATTTTGGAGTAAACTGTGATTTACCGAAACGAAATCTTGAAATCTTGTTGAAACATGGAATTAACCTTTAGGGTTGAAACGAATTGAGATATTATTTCTAAATTAATACAATGGAAGGCAGATTTTAAAAACTAAATCCCCTTACAAACTTGATAAATTAAAATTAGGGGTGAGTGCTCTGCAGGGTGCCCCCTAACGATTCACTTCGTGCCGTAATGGACGATGGTGACCCCGCGCGCTAAATTTGAGATATGGATTGCCTAAACGGCGAAACTTAGAGCCTACACTCTCGTGAATATCCATATGGGTTTCCCGAGGCTCCGGAGTGGTACTGGGTATGGCTGATACGGTTGCGGCCGCCGGGCTACCGGCTAAACTTGTTGACATCGCGATGCTATCGTGAAACTTTGAAATACCAAATCGGGAATGTAATGGGGATTCTAAATTAAATTAAATTAGATTAAATTATGTTGTTGTCCAATTAAATTATTTAAATGCTTTGTTTAAATTATGGCTTTGTGATTAAATCATGAGTTATGTGTCATTTAATAGAGCCCTGAGATAAATTATGCTATTGGATACTTGATTAGATTAAATTATATATTATGCTATTATCATGCTTTTGTTAAATTACTAAATTTATGGCTTTTAAACTCTACGATCATGCATGTGTTAACTTACTCAGCGATTTTGCTGACCAAAACCATTTTTATTCCTTTCCTTACAGAATATGTGGAATGAGCATGTGTGAGCACGAATCATGCATGGGATTTTGGGGATTGTTATTTTGCTTTTAAATTTCGTACTTAGACTATATTATGAACGGGCCTGTTTAACCCGTGTTTTGGCCATGTCGGCCCTTTTTATATTTTCCGCTGCGATACTGTACTAAACTAAACATTTCCGCTGCGCTATGTTATTATTATTTTCGAATTATATTGTATGGGCTATTTTGAATGCTTTAAATGTTTTAAATACTGCAATACCTAGCCTTGCATCTTTTTAGTAAGCTCGGAGAAACCGTGTCTTACTAGGGAGATGTGGCGGTGACATCCCGACCTGGGTGACCAAAAACCGGGGTGTTACAAGTTGGTATCAGAGCCCGGCTATTTTTAAACTATTATTTTTTTACCATTATTATTTTTAAACTACTATTAATATTTTGACTATTATTTTAAATTTTAAATTATTATTTCCATGGAGAAATATTTTTTTTTTTTTTTAAACCCATGGGAAAAATATATACATGGTGCATTAAATTATTATTGGGGGGAAATATCATTTGCATATGCATGTTGCATCTCCGCTATGAACTTAGAATCTTGGCGAATTGAACCTAGAATCTTGGCGAAACTTGAACTTAGAATCTTGGCGAAACTTGAACTTAGCATCTTGGCGAAACTTGAACTTAGAATCTTGGGAACTCGAACTTAGAATCTTGGCGAATATTAACTTAGATCTCTTGCTTGCGCTAGATGGCTAGTCAGGACATGATGCAGTTGATGGTCAGGATGATGAGTGTACATCTCGATTCCCACCAAACCCTAGAGCAAATGAAGTACCGTATGGCTCAGTTGGAGCCCAATTTACATCACATGGGCAACTTGAGAGAGGCGGATCATCACCGCATAAACCAACTCGAGCGCCAAGTCCAAACCCTCACCACACAAAACTTAATACTAAAGGAATACATCGATGCCCACGGGCAAGACTTAAACACTATCTTTGATGACCTACTACCGCCGAGTTCGGAGGAGGAAGATCCGGAGGAAGATCCTGCTACCCCACCGGGAGACGTCATGAGGCATTAGAGATTCTATTGTTAGACATTGTTTTGCTAGAAAAATATTTCTACTTTTGTACTAAAATTTCTTTTGAGGAAATAAAATGCCCGATTTATTTATTTTAAAATCAAAACAAAACAAAACAAAATAAAATAAAACCCCGAAGCATACGATGCTTCTTAATCCGAACAAAGCACCACGTGCTAAATTACTACACACATATACATTCATAGAAATTGCTTAGACTATATGCTAAATTCACCAGCCCTAATCTATCATATTTGTACCAGAATGGCACCCAGAGGAAGAGGAAGAGGCAGAACCCAACCCGCTCCCCAAACCACCACTGAAACACCTACTGAAACACCACCAAACGTCACTGAACCAATTCAACCTGATGAGGAACAACCCCAAGGTGCGCAGGACGCCCCCGCACCGAACAATGTGGGCGATCGTCTTAGGACGATAGAGGAAGTGTTGATTGCGCTCGGAAACGCGCAAGTCAACCAGGGTCAAGCTGCGGCGGTACCTCCGCCCCAAGCTCGCCCTAACTACCTGGCGATGGTGAATCCTTACCAGCCGTCCCACTACGCTGGTGAGGAGGATCCAGCTAAACTGGAGGAATGGATCCGGTCTTTTGACAAGCTGCTGGGAGCGGTCAAATGTCCGGAAGGAGAGAGGGTACATGTCGCTTCATACTATTTGGGCGAAGCTGATGACTGGTGGCAAGCAACGCAAGCCAAACTGACTGAAGATGACGAGCCTTACTCGTGGATGGAGATGATGGAACTACTCAGGGATCGATTCTATCCCTTGAGTACTAAAGCTGCCATGCACGAAGAGTTCCTGTCGCTGAAGCAAGGAAGCCAAACGGTGCAAGAATACTACACACGCTTCAAGGAGCTGGTGAGGTTCGCACCAAGGCTAGTGCCTACTGATGCGGAAAAGGCACAGAAGTTCGAGATGGGACTGAACCTGTCTGTGCGCGAGGTGATCGCGGGGGTACACTACCCCGATTTGCAAGCCGTATACGATCGCGCTGTGGCGGTAGCACGCGTGCAGCAGCTGAAAAGAAGGGTGAGTGGGGAGTCCAGCAGGGGTCCTCAAGACCAGAGAAGCCGAGACTCAAGAAACGAGAACAACACTGGAAGGAACGAGCAGCGCAGAGGGTCGAATAGGCCCCAACAAAACAACACTGGGAGGAGGTTCAATCAAGAAGATCCGGTACCGCCTTGCCCGCGATGTGGACGACCACACCTGGCAAGGGGATGCCCGCAACAAGGCGCCTGTTACCGATGCGGTCGAATGGGTCACGTTCGACGGGATTGTCCAACTAGGCTCGAGAACATAACGAAGAGGGACGACTTAGTCGCGGGGCATGAACAGCCTCAAAACCAAAACGGGCGAAACGGCAATAACCAAGGGTACGGACCCCCTCAAAATAGGCCGCAAAACCAGAACCAGAACCAACGACCTCCGCCCCCACAGAATCAAAACCAGCAACAAAATCAGCAGCCGAATGCGAATCAGCAGGGCAATCAGGGACGCCCTATGGGGAGGCTGAACGTGGTGAACCAAGCGGACGTGCCTGCGCAAGGAGAAGTGATGGCAGGTACATTTCACGTTTTGAATACACCCCTTAGAGTTCTATTTGATTCTGGAGCTAGTTGCTCAATTATTGCATCAAGGATAGTGCCTGAGTTAGATCTACCTAAGTGCGAGAGAATTAGCTTAGGAATTCAATTGCCTTCTGGAGAAGTAGTGTCTTACTCTAAACGATATAACGGAATTCCTATAGTGATAAAGAACGTAGAATTCTTCGCGAACTTGGTAGAATTTAACTTAAGAGACTTTGACATCATACTGGGGATGGACTGGCTATCCCAGTATAAAGCGGTGATCGAATGCCGAAAGCAAAAGATCACCTTGTCAAAAAGTAGGGGAAAGAGAGTTATCTTTTACTCCCAGCCCCCTAAGAAAAGTAACAAAATCGTTAGTGCACTTAAACTAAGTAACTTGATGCGTAAGGGGTATGAACTATATGCGTGCTATGTGCACAACCTTGAGGCGGAAGAGAACAAGGTTGATAGCATACCAGTGGTAAGAGAATACCCGGACGTGTTCCCTGAAGACGTTCCGGGCATGCCACCTGAGAGAGATCTTGAATTCACCATAGATCTCATTCCGGGGACAGAGCCTGTCTCAAAAGCCCCGTACCGGATGGCACCACTGGAAATGAAGGAGTTAAAGGAACAACTCGAGGAGCTATTGGGAAAAGGTTACATAAGACCGAGTACGTCCCCTTGGGGAGCACCGGTTTTGTTTGTCAAGAAGAAAGACGGAGGACTACGTCTTTGCATAGATTACCGAGGACTAAACCAAGTGACCATTAAGAATAAATACCCCCTACCGAGAATAGAGGATCTGTTTGATCAACTGAAGGGAGCTTCAGTATTCTCGAAGATCGATTTGCGATCTGGGTATCATCAATTGAGGATTGCCGAGAAGGACATTCCAAAGACGGCATTTCGAACGCGATATGGCCATTACGAGTTCACAGTGTTATCCTTCGGGTTAACAAATGCTCCGGCCATGTTCATGAATCTCATGAACAACGTGTTCCGAGAATTGTTAGACAAGTGTGTCGTAGTATTCATCGACGACATCCTGATCTACTCAAAGAGCGAGGAAGAGCATGCAAAACACTTACATCAAGTGTTAGAAATCTTGCGAAGAAATCAGCGGTACGGCAAATTGTCCAAATGGGACTTCTGGCTGAAAGAAGTGGCATTCCTCGGACACATAGTATCCGCTGATGGAGTATAGTAGATCCGGCAAAAGTCTCTGCCGTAACTGAATGGGCAACTCCGAAAAGTCCAACGGAAATAAGGAGTTTCCTTGGATTAGCCGGATATTATAGACGATTTGTGAAGGACTTTTCAAGGATCCGGCAAAAGTCTCTGCCGTAACTGAATGGGCAACTCCGAAAAGTCCAACGGAAATAAGGAGTTTCCTTGGATTAGCCGGATATTATAGACGATTTGTGAAGGACTTTTCAAGGATTGCGCGTCCTTTGACCCAGCTACTTAAGAAAGGAGCAAAATACGAGTGGACCGAAGCATGTGAGACATCGTTTCAAGAGCTGAAGAAACGACTCACAACCACACCCGTATTAACATTACCATCAGAGAATGGTGACTTCGAAGTATATAGCGATGCTTCGAAGGAAGGTTTAGATTGTGTCTTGATGCAAGACTCGAGAGTCGTAGCCTATGCATCACGCCAATTAAAACCTCACGAGGAAAATTATCCGACACATGACCTGGAGTTGGCAGCGGCCGTCTTCGCTCTAAAGATATGGAGACATTATCTTTATGGGCGGAAGTGTCGAATGTTCACCGACCACAAAAGCTTGAAATATATATTCACTCAGAAGGAGTTGAATTTGAGACAGCGCAGGTGGTTGGAACTCATTAAAGACTACGATTTAGAGATAGCATACCACGAGGGGAAGGCGAATGTGGTAGCCGATGCCCTAAGTCGGAAAACCCAACGCGTGACAAACTCGTTGGTAATTCTGCCGGCATTGTACATGGATTTGGCAAGATTGGAGTTAGAACTTGTGCATCCTGGCACAGTGAGAGAAACGGTCAATGCCATGGTCGTAGGAACTCCAATATTAGACGAGATTCGACTTGCTCAACCGGGCGATCCGAAACTCGAGAAGATAAAAGGGTATATTGCCGAAGGAAAGACAATAGGATTTGTTGTCCACGAGGATGGAAGCATCCGTTTTAAAGGTAGATGGTGTGTGCCTCTCAAATGTGCCGAATTGAAGCAAAGGTTGATGGAGGAAGGGCACAACACGCCATATTCCGTACATCCCGGAGGTGACAAGCTATACAAAGATCTGAAGAAGATCTATTGGTGGCCGGGAATGAAGAAGGAAGTGGCGAACTTCGTGGCGAGATGTCTCACCTGCCAAAAGGTTAAGGCAGTGCGACATAAACCCCTAGGATTGATGCAACCACTAGAGATTCCAAGTTGGAAGTGGGATAGCATCTCAATGGACTTTGTCTCGGGATTACCCCGATCACCTAAAGGCATGAATAAGATTTGGGTGATTGTGGATAGGCTAACGAAGACAGCCATATTTATCCCAATGAAAGACACGTGGACTATGGACCAATTGGCCCGAGCCTACATTGATAACGTGGTACGACGACATGGAGTACCACATGATATCATTTCCGATAGAGACAGTAGATTTGTCTCTCATTTCTGGACGGAGTTACAAAAAGCTCTCGGTACTCAAATCAAAATGAGCACCGCATTCCACCCGATGACGGATGGACAAACCGAGAGAACAATCCAAACACTAGAAGACATGCTGAGAGCATGTGTGTTGGAATTCAAAGGAAATTGGGAATCTCATTTACCCTTGATTGAGTTTTCCTATAATAATAGTTACCATGCTAGTATCGGCATGGCACCTTTCGAGGCATTGTATGGACGAAAGTGCCGAAGCCCATTGAGCTGGGAAGAAAACGATAAGTCCGTGGTAGTGGGACCACAACTTATCGAAGACATGGCTCAACAAACCAAAGTGATCCAAGGGAAGATGAAAGCCACTCAAGACCGTCAAAAGAGTTATGCCGACGTGAGACGACGAGACCTAGAATTTCAAGTGGGAGATAGGGTCATGCTAAAGATATCACCCATGAAGGGGGTGATGCGCTTTGGCAAACGAGGGAAGTTAAGTCCTCGATACATAGGACCTTACGAAATTCTAGAACGAGTCGGAACTCTAGCCTACCGATTGGCTTTACCGCCACACTTAGATCGAGTTCATAATGTCTTCCATGTCTCACAACTAAAGAAGTATGTGCCGGACCCGACACATGTACTTCAACCGGAGATAATTGAGCTCGATGAAGATTTAACTTACGAGGAAGTCCCAGTGCGTATTCTCGATACTAAGGAACGAGTAACGAGGAACAAAACCATCAAAATGATCAAGGTTCTTTGGTCAAATCACGAAAGTGAGACGGCAACTTGGGAAGTAGAGTCCGATATGAGGGAACGATACCCGACATTGTTCCAAACCGATTCCGACACAGTTATGGGGACATAACTGCAATCTTAAGGGGGAGAGGATGTCATACCCCCTAATTTTTCGTGCATTTTTGTAAACTTTTGAACTACGTTATGGCTTGATCCCTTTACCGGGTACGTAGGCAGCTTAGAAGTTTTAATTCTAAGTTCAGTCACAACATAATAAAACAAATACAAGACCTTAGCACGAGACGAGAACAGCCGAAACACAACTTCGAGGACGAAGTTGATTCTTAAGGAGGGTAGACTGTAATACCCGAGAATTTTCCAACATAAAATAAAACAATAATTAAATAAATAAATAATAAATAAAATAAATACTATAAATAAATAAACAAATCCAGCAAATAAAAGAAATAAATAAAGATAAGGAACTGAGAAATGAGATTTTTACTTAAAAAGGAATTAAAGGAATTTAATTAAGTAAAAGGAGGGATAAATGGTACACCAAAACCCGACACTAATGAACTCGAGTATTCGAGTCCAAAACATCCAATTAGACTGAGAATAAAATTAGAGAGAAAGTATGAACTCGAATATACCCCGGAAATCGGAATTCGGGAGCATAGAGGGATAGAAACCCGAAAGAGAGGCGGAAAAGCATGACGGATCGCACGACCCGCCAGGACCGAAGTCCAGGCGAAGTCGGCGCGGTGGCCGCGCGGTGAAGGGGCTTTAGCGCGCCACGACCGCGCCACTTCACAGATTCGTTTGTTGCGTGAATCTCTCGCCCGAACGCGGATTTTTCGACTTTCCGTTGAACATCTCTCGACTCAAGACCTTTAGGTCGGTTGTGGACGCCCTAGGGATTGAGAATTCTATAAATAAGCCCCTTGGGAGCCCCAAACAAAGTTTACAAAACCCTACAACCTTCTATACGTTCGAAACCCTAAATTCGGAGTCGACGGAAAGCACCAAACGGAGGCAACAGCTTTGGACGAAAATCCAAGGTCTCCAAACGTTGTGGTAAGCTCTAGTCCGATAAATCTTTTCACGTTTCAATCCGAAAACGGATTCTAACTTCGATTCTTTTCTTTCTACACCCCGTATCGAATCTAGATCGTAGAACCCGACGAACGGAGAGGAGAAACGGTGATCTGGAAGCCACGCCTCCGAACTAGACATCCCCGACGTTCATAGACACTGTAAGTTAACTCTTACATAGTTTTGGGATGAATTAAAACATTCAAAACTAAAAGATTAACACGAAACCGAAATTCTGTCAACTATTACTTTCTACCGGCGCAACAGATTTGTGGAATTTTTCCGACCCCTAAAACGAACTCAAACGGAAAAACTTAAAACACGAAAAACGTTCCTAAGACTTAGACCTAGCTACTGTAAAAATTTGAGAATTTTTGGAGTTGATTTGATATGTGAAAACCCGTTGAAACCGAGCTGTTTGAATCTAGATCTCGAAATCTTGGACAGAACTTAGGAATGATCTTGATCACGTTTTTGACATAGGATCTAGGCTGTTTTAGATCTTTGGCCGAACATGAAAGTTGTAGATAGATGTCTTAAGATGATCCCTGTCAAATTTCATCAAATTTGGAGTTGAATTGCTATGGTAGAATTCGAAATCTTTAAACTGTGATGCATTAAACTCGGACAGATTTGTTCTTATGCGAAAATTGGCGATTTTGACCTACTTAGGTATCTCGGATTGAAAAAGTTAAAACACGAAAGTTGTAGATCTTGATGTTTCCGAGTCAGATATGGAATTTTGGAATTTTTGGAATTAAATCTGATTTTAGACGAATTTTGGAGTAAACTGTGATTTACCGAAACGAAATCTTGGAATCTTGTTGAAACATGGAATTAACCTTTAGGGTTGAAATGAATTGAGATATTATTTCTAAATTAATACAATGGAAGGCACATTTTAAAAACTAAATCCCCTTACAAACTTGATAAATTAAAATTAGGGGTGAGTGCTCTGCAGGGTGCCCCCTAACGATTCACTTCGTGCCGTAATGGACGATGGTGACCCCGCGCGCTAAATTTGAGATATGGATTGCCTAAACGGCGAAACTTAGAGCCTACACTCTCGTGAATATCCGTATGGGTTTCCCGAGGCTCCGGAGTGGTACTGGGTATGGCTGATACGGTTGCGGCCGCCGGGCTACCGGCTAAACTTGTTGACATCGCGATGCTATCGTGAAACTTTGAAATACCAAATCGGGAATGTAATGGGGATTCTAAATTAAATTAAATTAGATTAAATTATGTTGTTGTCCAATTAAATTATTTAAATGCTTTGTTTAAATTATGGCTTTGTGATTAAATCATGAGTTATGTGTCATTTAATAGAGCCTTGAGATAAATTATGCTATTGGATACTTGATTAGATTAAATTATATATTATGTTATTATCATGCTTTTGTTAAATTACTAAATTTATGGCTTTTAAACCCTACGATCATGCATGTGTTAACTTACTCAGCGATTTTGCTGACCAAAACCATTTTTATTTCCTTACAGAATATGTGGAATGAGCATGTGTGAGCACGAATCATGCATGGGATTTTGGGGATTGTTATTTTGCTTTTAAATTTCGTACTTAGACTATATTATGAACGGGCCTGTTTAACCCGTGTTTTGGCCATGTCGGCCCTTTTTATATTTTCCGCTGCGATACTGTACTAAACTAAATATTTCCGCTGCGCTATGTTATTATTATTTTCGAATTATATTGTATGGGCTATTTTGAATGCTTTAAATGTTTTAAATACTGCAATACCTAGCCTTGCATCTTTTTAGTAAGCTCGGAGAAACCGTGTCTTACTAGGGAGATGTGGCGGTGACATCCCGACCTGGGTGACCAAAAACCGGGGTGTTACAATGTGGTAGCCGATGCCCTAAGTCGGAAAACCCAACATGTGAGAAACTCGTTGGTAATTCCGCCGGCATTGTACATGGAGTTGGCTAGATTGGAGTTAGAACTTGTGCATCCTGGCACAGTGAGAGAAACGATCAATGCCATGGTCGTAGAAACTCCAATATTGGACGAGATTCGACCCGCTCAACCGGGCGACCCGAAACTCAAAAAGATAAAAGGGTATATTGTCGAAGGAAAGGCAATAGGATTTGCTGTCCACGAGGATGGAAGCATCCGTTTTAAAGGAAGATGGTGTGTGCCCCTTAAATGTGCCGAGTTGAAGCAAAGGTTGATGGAGGAAGGGCACAACACCCCATATTCAGTGCATCCCGGAGGCGACAAACTTTACAAAGATCTGAAGAAGATCTATTGGTGGCCGGGAATGAAGAAGGAAGTGGCAGACTTCGTAGCGAAATGTCTCACCTGCCAAAAGGTTAAGGCAGTGCGACATAAACCCTTAGGACTGATGCAACCACTAGAGATTCTAAGTTGGAAGTGGGATAGCATCTCAATGGACTTTGTCTCGGGATTACCCCGATCACCTAAAGGCATGAACAAAATTTGGGTGATTGTGGAGAGGCTAACAAAGACGGCCATATTTATCCCAATGAAAGACACGTGGACTATGGACCAATTGGCCCGAGCCTACATTGATAATGTGGTACGACGACATGGAGTACCACATGATATCATTTCTGACAGAGACAGTAGATTTGGACGGAGTTACAAAAAGCTCTCGGTACCCAAATCAAAATGAGCACCGCATTCCACCCGATGACGGATGGACAAACCGAGAGGACAATCCAAACACTTGAGGACATGCTGAGGGCATGTGTGTTGGAATTCAAAGGGAATTGAGAATTTCATTTACCCTTAATTGAGTTTTCCTAAAATAATAGCTACCATGCTAGCATTGGCATGGCACCTTTCGAGGCGTTGTATGGACGAAAGTGCCGAAGCCCGTTGAGCTGGGAAGAAAACGATAAGTCCGTGGTGGTGGGACCACAACTTATCGAAGACATGGCTCAACAAATCAAAGTGATTCAAGGGAAAATGAAAGCCGCTCAAGACCGTCAAAAGAGTTATGCTGACGTGAGACGACGAGACCTAGAATTTCAAGTGGGAGATAGGGTCATGCTAAAAATATCACCCATGAAGGGGGTGATGCGCTTTGGCAAACGAGGAAAGTTAAGTCCTCGATATATAGGACCTTACGGAATTCTGGTACGAGTCGGGACTCTAGCTTACCGACTGGCGTTACCGCCACAATTAGATCGAGTTCATAATGTCTTCCATGTCTCACAGCTAAAGAAGTATGTGTCGGACCCGACACATGTACTTCAACCGGAGATAATCGAACTCAATGAAGATTTGACTTATGAAGAAGTCCCAGTGCGTATTCTCGACACTAAGGAACGAGTAACGAGGAACAAAACCGTCAAAATGATCAAGGTTCTTTGGTCAAACCACGAAAGTGAGACGGCAACTTGGGAAGTAGAATCCGACATGAGAGAACGCTACCCGACATTGTTCCAAACCGATACTGACACAGTTATGGGGACATAACTGCAATCTTAAGGGGGAGAGGATGTCATACCCCACCTATTTTTCGTGCATCTTTGTAAACTTTTGAACTACGTCATGACTTGATCCCTTCACCGGGTACGTAGGCAGCTTAGAAGTCTTAATTCTAAGTTCAGTCACAAAATAATAAAATAAACAAAAGACATTAGCACGAGAAAAGCCGAAACACAACTTCGAGGACGAAGTTGATTCTTAAGGAGGGTAGACTGTAATACCCGAGAATATTATAACAGAAATAAATAAATAAATACAATAAATACATAAATAAATAAATAAATATAATAAATAAATAAATAAGCAAATAAATCAGCAAATACATTAAATAAATAAATATAGAAGAAATAAGAAATGAAATTAAAAGAGATTTAATTAAACAAAAGAAATTAAACGGGAACCCGATATAAATGAACTCGAGAATTCGAGCCAAAACGTAACATTTGATCCGAAAGAAATAACGACACGAAATAGAAACTCGAAGAGAGTCCGGAAATTGGAATCCGTGAGCATAGAGGGAGAGAAACCCGAAAGAGAGGCGGAAAAGCACGACGGATCGCACGACCCGCCCGGACCGAAGTCCAGGCGTAAGTTGCGCGCTGGCCGCGCGGTTTTTAGGCGAAAGGCGCGCCAACCCCGCGCCACGTGACAGATTCGCCCGTTGCGCGAATCTCTCGCCCGAACGCGGATTTTTCGACTTTCGGTTGAACGTCTCTCGACTCAAGACCCTTAGGGTCAGATTTTGGACGCCCTAGGACTTAGATATCTATAAATAAACCCCCTCGGAAGTCTAAACCCTTTTTCAAAAACCCTACGATACTCTCTATACACAAAAGTCGAAATCCCGGAGTCAACGGAGGCACCAAACGGAGACAGCGGCTGTTTGGACGAAATCCGGAAGATCTCCAACGTTGTGGTAAGCTCTAGTCCGATGAATCCTTTCACGTTTCAATCTGAAAACGGATTCTAACCTCGTTTCTTTTCTCTCTACACCCCGTATCGGATCTAGAACGGAGAACCCGACGAGCGGAGAGGACAAACGGTGGACTGGAAGCCACGCCTTCGAAATAGACGACCCCGGACGCCGATTAATCAGTAAGTTAACTCTTACATGGTTTTGGGAAGAATTAAAACGTTCGAAACTAAAAGATTTAACAAGAAATCATAAATCTGCCAACTTATGTTTTCTACCGACGCAATAGATTTGATGAATTTTTCCGAACCTTAAAACGACTTCAAACGGAAAAACTTAAAACACAAAAAACGTTCCTAAGGCTTAGATCTATCTACTGTAAAATTTTTAGAATTTTTAGAGACGATTTGATATGTGAAAACCAACCGAAACCGAGCTGCTTGAATCTAGATCTTGAAATTTTTGACAGAACTTAGGTTTGATCTTGATCCCGTTTTTGACATAGGTTCCACACCGATTTAGATCTTTGGCCGAACATGAAAGTTGTAGATAAATGTCTTAAGATGGTCTCTGTAAAATTTCATCAAATTTGGAGTTGAATTGCTATGGTAGAATTCGAAATCTTTAAACTGTGACATAGGAAATTCGGACAGAATTATGCTTCTGTGAAAATTTGCGTTTTTGACCTATTTCGATATCTCGGATTGAAAACGTTAAAACACAAAAGTTGTAGATCTCGACGTTTCTGAGTCAGTCGTGAAATTTTGGAATTTTTGAATTAAATCTGATTTTAGACGAATTTTAGAGTAAACTGTGGTTTACCGGAAACAAAATCTTGAAATCTTGTTGAAACATGGAATTAACCCTTAGGGTTGAAATGAGTTGAGAATTTATTTTTAAATAAATATAATTGAAGTCAGATTTTTAAAATTAAATCCCGTTGCAAACTTGATAAATTAAAATTAGGGGTGAGTGCTCTGCAGGGTGCCCCCTAACGATTCGCTTCGTGCCTTAATGGACGATGGTGACCCCGCGCGCTAAACTTGAGATATGATATTGCCAAAATGGCGAGATATAGAGCCTAAACTCTCGAGAATATCCACATGGGATTTCCCGAGGCTCCGGAGTGGTACTGGGTATGGCTGATACGGTTGCGGCCGCCGGGCTACTGGCTAAACTTATTGACATCGCGATGCTATCGTGAAACTTTGAAATACCGAATCTGGGATGTAATGGGGATATTAAATTAAATTAAACTAGATTAAACTATGCTTGTTGTCCAATTAAATTACTTAAATGCTTTATTTAAATTATGGCTTTGATTTTAATTCATGCGAGATGTGTTGTTAAATAAAGCTCTGAAATAAATTATGCTATGGGATAGTTGATTAGACTAAATTGCATATTATGCTATTATCATGCTTTTATTTAATTATTAAAAATTAATGGCTTTTAAACCCTACGATCATGCATGTGTTAACTTACTCAGCAAGTTGTGCTGACCAAACCATTTCTTTTTATTTTCTTTTCTTACAGAATATGTAGAGTGAACATGAGCACTTCATACATGGGAACTTATCTTTTGGGGAAAAACATTATTTCGTTTTTAAATACGTACTTCAGACTATATTATGAACGAGCCTGTTTAACCCGTGTTTTGGCCATGTCGGCCCTATTTACATTTTCCGCTGCAATACTAATATTATTTCCGCTGCGCTATGATATTATTATTTTCGAACTATATTGTATGGGCTGTTTTGAATGCTTTAAATGTTTTAAATACTGCAATACCTAGCCTTGCATCTCTTTAGTGAGCCGGAGAAACCGTGTCTTACTAGGGAGGTGTGGCGGTGACACCCCGACCTGGGTTATCAAAAATCGGGGTGTTACAAGTTGGTATCAGAACCCGGCTATTTTTAAACTATTATTTTTTTAAAACCCTTATTATTTTTGAACTACTATTAATATTTTGACTATTATTTTAAATTTTAAAGTATTATTCCCATGGAGAAAAATCTTATTTTTTTTAAAACCCATGGGAAAAAAAATATATATATATATGGTGCATTAAATTATTTTCGGGGGGGGGGGGGGGGGGGAATCACCATTTGCATTTGCATATTGCATCTCTTCTTTGAACTTAGAATCTTGGCGAATTGAACTTAGAATCTTGGCGAATTGAACTTAGAATCTTGGCAAAACTTGAACTTAGAATCTCGGCGAATTGAACTTAGAATTTTGGCGAATATTAACTTAGATCTCTTGCTTGCGCTAGATGGCTAGTCAAGACATGATGCAGTTGATGATCAGGATGATGAGCGTTCACCTTGATTCCCATCAAACCATAGAGCAAATGAAGTACCGTATGGCTCAATTGGAGGCCAATTTGCACCACATGGGCAACATGAGAGAGGCAGATCACCACCGCATAAACCAACTCGAACGCCAAGTCCAAACCCTCACTACACAAAACTTAATACTGAAGGAACACATCGATGCCCATGGGCAAGACTTGAACACTATCTTTGACGATCTACTGCCGCCAAGTTCGGAGGAGGAGGACCCGGAGGAGGATCCCGCTACCTCACCGGAGGACGTCTTGGGACGCTAGAGATTCTATTTTTAGTAGATACTATTTTGCTAGGAAAATATTTCTACCTTTGTACTAGAATTTCTTTTGGGATAATAAAATGCCCGATTTATTTATAATAAATCAAAAAAAATAAAAAAATAAAAAAATAAAAAAAAATAAAAAAAATAAAAAATATTTCCGGACAGACCTGTCCGTACGACGAAAAAAAAAACGAAATAAAACAAATTAAAATAAAACCCCGAAGCGTCGGCGCTTCTTAGTTCGATTGAGCACCACGTGCTAAATTACAAAACACATATACATTTATAGAAATTGCTTAGACTATATGTTAAAATCACAAGTCCTAATCCACCCTATTTGTACCAGAATGGCACCCAGAGGAAGAGGAAGAGGAAGAACTCAACCCGCTCCCCAAACCACTACCGAAATACCTCCAAACGTCACGGAACCAGCCCAACCTGAGGAGGAACAACCCCAAGGTGCGCAGGACGCCCCCGCACCGAACAATGTGGGCGATCGTCTTAGGACAATAGAGGAGGTGTTGATTGCGCTCGGAAACGCGCAAGTCAACCAGGGTCAAGCTGCGGCGGTACCTCCGCCCCAGGCTCGCCCTAACTACCTGGCGATGGTGAATCCTTACCAACCGCCCCACTACGCTGGTGAGGAGGATCCAGCTAAACTGGAGGAGTGGATCCGGACCTTCGACAAGCTGCTGGGAGCAGTTAAATGTCCGGAGGGAGAAAGAGTGCATGTCGCCTCATACTACTTGGGAGGCGAAGCTGACGACTGGTGGCAGGCGACGCAAGCCAAACTGACGGAGGATGACGAGCCCTTCTCATGGGCGGAAATGATGGAGATGCTCAGGGATCGATTCTATCCCCTGAGTACCAAATCAGCGATGTACGAAGAGTTCCTGTCGCTGAAGCAAGGAGGCCAAACTGTGCAAGAATACTACACACGTTTCAAGGAGCTGGTGAGGTTCGCACCAAGGCTAGTGCCTACTGATGCGGAAAAGGCACAGAAGTTCGAGATGGGACTGAACCTGTCTGTTCGCGAGGTGATCGCGGGGGTACACTACCCCGATTTGCAAGCTGTGTACGACCGCGCTGTGGCGGTAGCACGTGTGCAGCAACAGAAGAGAAGGGTGAGTGGGGAGTCCAGCAGGGGTCCCCAAGACAAGAGAAACCGGGACTCGAGAAGCGAGAACAACACTGGAAGGAACGAACAGCGCAGAGGGTCGAATAGGCCCCAACAAAACAACACTGGGAGAAGGTTCAACCAAGAAGATCCGGTACCACCCTGCCCGAGATGTGGACGACCCCATCTGGCAAGGGGATGCCCGCAGCAGGGCGCCTGTTTCCGATGTGGTCGAATGGGTCACGTTCGACGGGATTGCCGAACCAGGATCGAGAACATAACAAAAAGGGACGATTTGGTCACGGGGCAAGAACAGCCTCAAAATCAGAACGGACGAAACGGGAATAACCAGGGGTACAGACCCCCTCAAAATAGGCCGTAGAACCAGAACCAGAACCAACGACCTCCGCCCCCTCAGAATCAAAACCAACAACAAAATCAGCAGCCGAATGCGAATCAGCAGGGCAATCAGGGTCGCCCTATGGGGAGGCTTAACGTGGTGAATCAAGCGGACGTGCCTGCGCAAGGAGAAGTGATGGCAGGTACATTTTATGTTTTGAATACGCCCCTTAGAGTTCTGTTTGATTCTGGAGCTAGTTGCTCAATTATAGCATCAAGAATAGTGCCTGAGTTAGATCTACCTAAGTGCGAGAGAATTAGCTTAGGAATTCAATTGCCTTCTGGAGAAGTAGTATCTTGCTCTAAACGATATAACGAAATTCCTATAGTGATAAAGAACGTAGAATTCTTCGCGAACTTAGTAGAATTTAACTTAAGAGACTTTGACATCATACTGGGGATGGATTGGTTATCCCAGTATAAGGCGGTGATCGAATGCCAAAAGCAAAAGATCACCTTGTCAAAAAGTAGGGGAAGGAGAGTTATCTTTTACTCTCAGCCCCCTAAGAAGAGTAACAAAATCGTTAGTGCACTTAAACTAAGTAACTTGATGCGTAAGGGGTATGAACTATATGCGTGCTACATGCACAACCTTGAGGCGGAAGAAAATAAGGTTGATAGCATACCAGTGGTAAGAGAATACCCGGACGTGTTCCCTGAGGACGTTCCGGGCATGCCACCTGAGAGAGATCTTGAATTCACTATAGATCTCATTCCGGGGACAGAGCCTGTCTCAAAAGCTCCGTACCGTATGGCACCACTGGAAATGAAGGAGTTAAAAGAACAACTCGAGGAACTGTTAGGAAAAGGTTACATAAGACCAAGTACGTCCCCTTGGGGAGCACCGGTTTTATTTGTCAAGAAGAAAGACGGAGGACTACGTCTTTGCATAGATTACCGAGGATTAAACCAAGTGACCATCAAGAATAAATACCCCCTACCGAGAATAGAGGATCTATTTGATCAACTGAAGGGAGCTTCAGTATTCTCGAAGATCGACTTACGATCTGGGTATCATCAATTGAGGATCGCCGAGAAGGACATTCCGAAGACGGCGTTTCGAACGCGATATGGCCATTACGAGTTCACAGTGTTATCCTTTAGGTTAACAAATGCTCCGGCCATGTTCATGAATCTCATGAACAACGTGTTCCGAGAATTGTTAGATCAGTGCGTCGTAGTGTTCATCGACGACATCCTGATCTACTCAAGGAGCGAGGAAGAGCATGCCCAACACTTACATCAAGTGTTAGAAATCTTGCGAAGAAATCAGCTATACGGCAAGCTGTCGAAATGCGATTTCTGGTTGAAAGAAGTGGCATTTCTCGGACACATAGTATCCGCTGATGGAGTATCAGTGGATTCGGCAAAGGTCTCTGCCGTGACGGAGTGGGCTACTCCGAAGAGTCCGACGGAAATAAGGAGTTTCCTTGGATTAGCTGGGTATTATAGACGATTTGTGAAGGAATTTTCAAGGATTGCACGTCCTTTGACCCAACTACTGAAGAAAGGAGCAAAATACGAGTGGACCGAAGCGTGTGAGACTGCGTTTCAAGAGCTGAAGAAACGACTCACAACCACACCCGTATTAACACTACCATCCGAGAATGGTGACTTCGAAGTTTACAGCGATGCTTCGAAGGAAGGTTTAGGTTGTGTCCTGATGCAAGACTCGAGAGTCGTAGCGTATGCATCACGCCAACTAAAACCTCACGAGGAGAATTATCCGACACATGACCTGGAGTTGGCAGCGGTCGTTTTCGCTCTAAAGATATGGAGGCATTATCTTTATGGGCGGAAGTGTCGAATGTTCACCGACCACAAGAGCTTGAAATATATATTCACTCAGAATGAGTTGAATTTGAGACAGTGAAGGTGGTTGGAACTCATTAAAGACTACGATTTAGAGATAGCCTACCACGAGGGGAAGGCGAATGTGGTAGCCGATGCCCTAAGTCGGAAAACCCAACATGTGACAAACTCGTTGGTAATTCCGCCGGCATTGTACATGGAGTTGGCAAGATTGGAGTTAGAACTTGTGCATCCTGGCACAGTGAGTGAAACGATCAATGCCATGGTCGTAGAAACTCCAATATTGGACGAGATTCGACCCGCTCAACCGGGCGACCCGAAACTCAAAAAGATAAAAGGGTATATTGCCGAAGGAAAGGCAATAGGATTTGCTGTCCACGAGGATGGAAGCATCCGTTTTAAAGGAAGATGGTGTGTGCCCCTTAAATGTGCCGAGTTGAAGCAAAGGTTGATGGAGGAAGGGCACAACACCCCATACTCAGTGCATCCCGGAGGCGACAAACTTTACAAAGATCTGAAGAAGATCTATTGGTGGCCGGGAATGAAGAAGGAAGTGGCAGACTTCGTGGCGAAATGTCTCACCTGCCAAAAGGTTAAGGCAGTGCGACATAAACCCTTAGGACTGATGCAACCACTAGAGATTCCAAGTTGGAAGTGGGATAGCATCTCAATGGACTTTGTCTCGGGATTACCCCGATCACCTAAAGGCATGAACAAAATTTGGGTGATTGTGGATAGGCTAACAAAGACGGCCATATTTATCCCAATGAAAGACACGTGGACTATGGACCAATTGGCCCGAGCCTACATTGATAATGTGGTACGATGACATGGAGTACCACATGATATCATTTCTGACAGAGACAGTAGATTTGGACGGAGTTACAAAAAGCTCTGGGTACCCAAATCAAAATGAGCACCGCATTCCACCCGATGACGGATGGACAAACCGAGAGGACAATCCAAACACTTGAGGACATGCTGAGGGCATGTGTGTTGGAATTCAAAGGGAATTGGGAATCTCATTTACCCTTAATTGAGTTTTCCTATAATAATAGCTACCATGCTAGCATTGGCATGGCACCTTTCGAGGCGTTGTATGGACGAAAGTGCCGAAGCCCGTTGAGCTGGGAAGAAAACGATAAGTCCGTGGTGGTGGGACCACAACTTATCGAAGACATGGCTCAACAAATCAAAGTGATTCAAGGGAAAATGAAAGCCGCTCAAGACCGTCAAAAGAGTTATGCCGACGTGAGACGACGAGACCAAGAATTTCAAGTGGGAGATAGGGTCATGCTAAAGATATCACCCATGAAGGGGGTGATGCGCTTTGGCAAACGAGGAAAGTTAAGTCCTCGATATATAGGACCTTACAAAATTCTAGAATGAGTCGGGACTCTAGCTTACCGACTGGCGTTACCGCCACAATTAGATCGAGTTCATAATGTCTTCCATGTCTCACAGCTAAAGAAGTATGTGCCGGACCCGACACATGTACTTCAACCGGAGATAATCGAACTCGATGAAGATTTGACTTATGAAGAAGTCCCAGTGCGTATTCCCGACACTAAGGAACGAGTAACGAGGAACAAAACCGTCAAAATGATCAAGGTTCTTTGGTCAAACAACGAAAGTGAGACGGCAACTTGGGAAGTAGAATCCGACATGAGAGAACGCTACCCGACATTGTTCCAAACCGATACCGACACAGTTATGGGGACATAACTGCAATCTTAAGGGGGAGAGGATGTCATACCCCACCTATTTTTCGTGCATCTTTGTAAACTTTTGAACTACGTCATGACTTGATCCCTTCACCGGGTACGTAGGCAGCTTAGAAGTCTTAATTCTAAGTTCAGTCACAAAATAATAAAATAAACAAAAGACCTTAGCACGAGAAAAGCCGAAACACAACTTCGAGGACGAAGTTGATTCTTAAGGAGGGTAGACTGTAACACCCGAGAATTTTACAACATAAATAAATAAATAAATACAATAAATACATAAATAAATAAATAAATATAATAAATAAATAAATAAGCAAATAAATCAGCAAATACATTAAATAAATAAATATAGAAGAAATAAGAAATGAAATTAAAAGAGATTTAATTAAACAAAAGAAACTAAACGGGAACCCGATATAAATGAACTCGAGAATTCGAGCCAAAACGTAACATTTGATCCGAAAGAAATAACGACACGAAATAGGAACTCGAAGAGAGTCCGGAAATTGGAATTCGTGAGCATAGAGGGATAGAAACCCGAAAGAGAGGCGGAAAAGCACGACGGATCGCACGACCCGCCCGGACCGAAGTCCAGGCGTAAGTCGCGCGCTGGCCGTGCGGTTTTTAGGCGAAAGGCGCGCCAACCCCGCGCCACGTGACAGATTCGCCCTTTGCGCGAATCTCTCGCCCGAACGCGGATTTTTCGACTTTCGGTTGAACGTCTCTCGACTCAAGACCCTTAGGGTCAGATTTTGGATGCCCTAGGACTTAGATATCTATAAATAAACCCCCTCGGAAGCCTAAACCCTTTTTCAAAAACCCTACGATACTCTCTATACACAAAAGTCGAAATCCCGGAGTCAACGGAGGCACCAAACGTAGACAGCGGCTGTTTGGACGAAATCCGGAAGATCTCCAACGTTGTGGTAAGCTCTAGTCCGATGAATCCTTTCACGTTTCAATCCGAAAACGGATTCTAACCTCGTTTCTTTTCTCTCTACACCCCGTATCGGATCTAGAACGGAGAACCCGACGAGCGGAGAGGACAAACGGTGGACTGGAAGCCACGCCTTCGAAATAGACGACCCCGGACGCCGATTAATCAGTAAGTTAACTCTTACATGGTTTTGGGAAGAATTAAAACGTTCGAAACTAAAAGATTTAACAAGAAATCATAAATCTGCCAACTTATGTTTTCTACCGACGCAACAGATTTGATAAATTTTTCCGAACCTTAACACGACTTCAAACGGAAAAACGTAAAACACAAAAAACGTTCCTAAGGCTTAGATCTATCTACTGTAAAATTTTCAGAATTTTTAGAGACGATTTGATATGTGAAAACCAACCGAAACCGAGCTGCTTGAATCTAGATCTTGAAATTTTTGACAGAACTTAGGTTTGATATTGATCCCGTTTTTGACATAGGTTCCAGACCGATTTAGATCTTTGACCGAACATAAAAGTTGTAGATAAATGTCTTAAGATGGGCTCTGTAAAATTTCATTAAATTTGGAGTTGAATTGCTATGGTAGAATTTGAAATCTTTAAACTGTGACATAGGAAATTCGGACAGAATTATGCTTCTGTGAAAATTAGTGTTTTTGACCTATTTCGGTATCTCGGATTGAAAAAGTTAAAACACAAAAGTTGTAGATCTCGACGTTTCTGAGTCAGTCGTGAAATTTTGGAATTTTTGGAATTAAATCTTATTTTAGACGAATTTTAGAGTAAACTGTGGTTTACCGGAAACAAAATCTTGAAATCTTGTTGAAACATGGAATTAACCCTTAGGGTTGAAATGAGTTGAGAATTTATTTTTAAATAAATATAATTGAAGTCAGATTTTTAAAATTAAATCCCCTTGCAAACTTGATAAATTAAAATTAGGGGTGAGTGCTCTGCAGGGTGCCCCCTAACGATTCACTTCGTGCCTTAATGGACGATGGTGACCCCGCGCGCTAAACTTGAGATATGATATTGCCAAAACGGCGAGATATAGAGCCTACACTCTTGAGAATATCCACATGGGTTTCCCGAGGCTCCGGAGTGGTACTGGGTATGGCTGATACGGTTGCGGCCGCCGGGCTACCGGCTAAACTTGTTGACATCGCGATGCTATCGTGAAACTTTGAAATACCGAATCTGGGATGTAATGGGGATATTAAATTAAATTAAACTAGATTAAACTATGCTTGTTGTCCAATTAAATTATTTAAATGCTTTATTTAAATTATGGCTTTGATTTTAATTCATGCGAGATGTGTTGTTAAATAAAGCTCTGAAATAAATTATGCTATGGGATAGTTGATTAGACTAAATTGAATATTATGCTATTATCATGCTTTTATTTAATTATTAAAAATTAATGGCTTTTAAACCCTACGATCATGCATGTGTTAACTTACTCAGCAAGTTGTGCTGACCAAACCATTTCTTTTTATTTTCTTTTCTTACAGAATATGTAGAGTGAACATGAGCACTTCATACATGGGAACTTATCTTTTGGGGAAAAACATTATTTCGTTTTTAAATACGTACTTCAGACTATATTATGAACGGGCCTGTTTAACCCGTGTTTTGGCCATGTCGGCCCTATTTACATTTTCCGCTACAATACTATACTTAAATATTATTTCCGCTGCGCTATGATATTATTATTTTCGAACTATATTGTATGGGCTGTTTTGAATGCTTTAAATGTTTTAAATACTGCAATACCTAGCCTTGCATCTCTTTAGTGAGCCGGAGAAACCGTGTCTTACTAGGGAGGTGTGGCGGTGACACCCCGACCTGGGTTATCAAAAACCGGGGTGTTACATTGAGAGGCTGAGAATGGAGTGGAATTCTGCCCACCCTCGACCTAATAGCCTTTCCCACGACTGGGATTGGCTTTCCTTAGTCGGGGGTCGAATCTTTGGTAACAAATCGCCTTGATCGCGCTAATTGCCGCAGTCTGTGCTGCGGCACGGTGGTGGCGCATCCTCGCGCGGGGACCGCGCGGCTCCGGTCGGGACTGCGGTCCGGACCGGGTCGTGCGATCCGTCGGGTCTTCTCTACTCTCTTCCGGACTTCTACCCTTCTACATTTTCGGGCTCGATTTTCCGGGTCGTTCTCGGATTATAAATTCTATCTTAAATCCATTTCGACTTAATATTGATTTCGTGTTTGAAATTCTAAGTCCGTCGGTTTTGGATTCGTCGGCTTCTAAATCGTCGTCTTTTAACTCCCGCGCATTTCCGACTTTATAGATTCTCGGAATCAAAATCCTTTTGCTGATTAAATTCTATTTCATATCATAAAATTTACGGGTATTACAGTCTACCCCCCTTAAGAATCAATTTCATCCTCGAAGTTGTGCTTTATCTCCTCGCGAGTTCGGAAATTGTTTGATTTTGTGATTGTATTATTGTGTGTTGTTGTTAGTTATTATTTGACTGAATCCAGAATTAAAATTTCCAGGTTGCCTACGTACCCCGTAAAGGGATCAAGTCATTACGTAGTTCAAAACAATTTGAATTTGTTTATTTGAAATGCAAAATGTTCGGACAAAATATTTGGGTCGTTACATCTTCCCCCCTTAAGATTACAATTATGTCCCCATAACTGTGGTTGTATCGTTTTGGAATAGGGTCGGGTAACGCTCCCTCATGTCTGCTTCAAATTCCCATGTTGCCGTCTTAGTTTCATGGTTCGACCAAAGAACCTTAACCGTTTTAACGGTGTTATTCCTTGTCACTCTCTCCTTGAAGTCAAGAATTTTCACCGGAACTTCCTCGTAGCTTAAATCATCGTCCAATTCGATTTCTTCCGGTTGGAGTACATGGGTCGGGTCGTGCACATACTTCTTCAATTGTGACACGTGGAACACATTGTGGACACGAGCCAATTGTGGCGGTAAGGCTAGTCGGTATGCTAGACTACCGACTCTTTCTAGAATCTCATAAGGTCCTATATATCGAGGACTTAGCTTCCCTCGTTTGCCAAAGCGCATCACCCCCTTCATAGGTGATATCTTCAGCATGACCTTATCTCCAACTTGAAATTCTAGGTCTTGTCGTCTCACGTCGGCATAACTCTTTTGCCGGTCTTGAGCGGCACTCATCTTTCCTTGTATTACCTTGATTTGTTGAGCCATGTCCTTAACAAGTTGTGGTCCAACTACCACAGTCCTATCGCTCTCTTCCCAGCTCAACGGGCTTCGGCACTTGCGTCCATACAGTGCCTCGAAAGGTGCCATGCCGATACTAGCATGGTAGCTATTGTTGTAGGAAAATTCAATTAAGGGTAAATGATTTTCCCAGCTACCCTTAAACTCTGGCACACATGCCCTTAGCATGTCCTCCAACGTTTGGATCGTTCTCTCTGTCTGTCCATCCGTCATTGGGTGAAACGCGGTACTCATCTTTATTTGCGTACCGAGGGCTTCTTGCAGTTTTGTCCAAAAATGAGAGACAAATCTACTGTCTCTATCCGAGATGATGTCATGTGGTACTCCATGCCGACGTACCACATTGTCGACATACGCCTTTGCCAATTTGTCCATTGACCAAGTGTCCTTCATTGGGATAAATATGGCAGTTTTCGTCAACCTATCCACGATCACCCAGATTTTATTCATCCCTTTCGGTGACCGCGGCAACCCCGATACGAAATCCATTGAAATGCTATCCCATTTCCAATTCGGGATTTCCAATGGTTGCATTAGCCCTAGGGGTTTTTGGCGTACTGCCTTGATTCTCTGGCAGGTGAGGCATCTCGCCACAAACTCGGCTACTTCTCTTTTCATGTCCGACCACTAATAGTTCTTCTTTAAGTCCTTGTACAGCTTGTCGCCCTCGGGATGAACCGAGTAGGGGGGTATTATGGCCTTCCTCCATCACTTTTTGCTTCAGGTCAACGCATTTTCGTGGTATACACCACCTTCCCTTGAAGCGGATGCTTCCGTCCTCATGAATTTTAAAATCCATTGCCTTTCCTTCGGCAATGCTCTTCCTGATTTCTTCCATCTTCTCATCACCCGGTTGGGCGAGTCGTATTTCATCGAATATGGTAGGTCCCACTACCATCGTGTTGACGACTTCGTTTACTGTGCCAGAATGCACCAACTCTAGACTCAATTTTGCCAAGTCTCTGTACAACTCGGCCGGTATCACAAGTGAATTCGCCACGTGTTGAGTCTTTCGACTTAAGGCATCGGCTACTACGTTGGCTTTTTCTTTGTGATAAGCAATCTCCAGGTCATAATCCTTGATCAGCTCCAACCATCTTCTTTGCCTCAAATTCAACTCTTTTTGCGTGAATATATACTTGAGGCTCTTGTGGTCAGTGAACATCCGACATTTCGCCCACAGAGATAATGTCTCCATATTTTTAAGGTGAACACGACTGCGGCCAGTTCTAGGTCGTGTGTCGGGTAGTTCTCCTCGTGTGGTTTTAGTTGACGCGATGCGTATGCTATAACCGTTTGATCTTGCATCAGCACGCATCCCAATCCCTCTTTCGAGGCGTCGCTATACACCTCGAAGTCACCATCCTCCGATGGTAACGCCAATACTGGCGCTGTGGTAAGACGTTTCTTCAGATCTTGGAATGCGGACTCACACTCACTGGTCCAGACGTATTTCATCCCTTTCTTCAACAGCTGGGTTAACGGGCGTGCGATTTTCGAGAAGTCCTTTACAAATCGCCTATAGTACCGTGCCAGTCCAAGGAAACTTCTTATCTCTGTTGGACTCTTTGGCGGTATCAACTCGGTCACTGTCGAGATCTTCGCCGGGTCTACTGCCACTCCATTGGCGGATACTATATGCCCAAGAAATGCTACTTCTTTTAACCAAATGTCGCATTTGGACAGCTTGCCATACAGTTGATTTACTTGCAAGATCCCTAACACTTTGTGCAAGTGCTCGGAATGTTCTTCCTCGCTTTTCGAGTAGATCAGGATGTCATCTATGAACACCACTACGCATTGATCTAATAGTTCTCGGAATACATTGTTCATGAGATTCATGAACATTGCTGGGGCGTTCGTTAGCCCGAATGATAACACTGTGAACTCGTAGTGTCCATAGCGAGTTCTGAACGCCGTCTTTGGGATATCCTTTTCGGCGATCCTCAACTAGTGATATCCAGATCGCAGGTCGATCTTTGAGAATACTGAATCTCCCTTCAGTTGGTCGAATAAATCCTCGATCCTGGGCAACGGGTACTTGTTCTTGACGGTGACTTGATTAAGCCCTCTATAATCAATGCATAGTCGTAGGCCTCCGTCTTTCTTCTTAACGAATAAGACCGGTGCTCCCCATGGGGACGTGCTTGGCCTTATGTATCCCTTCTCCAACAACTCCTCGAGTTGTTCCTTTAGTTCCTTCATTTCCAGTGGCGCCATGCGGTAAGGAGCTTTTGAGACAGGTTCAGTTCCCGGAATGAGATCTATGGTGAATTCAAGATCTCTCTCAGGTGGCATGCCGGGAACGTCTTCAGGAAATACATCCGGGTATTCTCTCACCACCGGGATGTTATCTACCTTGACTCCTTCAGCCTCAAGGTTATGAATGTAGCATGCATATAACGCGTAACCCTTACGCATTAAGCTACATAGCTTGAGGCGTTAACTATCTTGCTAGACTTCTTAGGGGGCTAGGAGTAAAAGATGACCCTCTTCCCCTTACTCTTTGACAGCGTGATCTTTTGCTTTTGGCATTCGATCACGGCCTTATATCGGGTTAACCAATCCATCCCTAGTATGATGTCGAAATCCCTTAAATTGAATTCTACCAAGTTCGCGAAGAATTCTATGTTCTTGATAACTATCGGAATTCCGTTATAACGCCTAGAGCATGATACTACTTCTCCTGACGGTAGTTGAATTCCTAAGTTAATCAGCTCGCACTTAGGTAGATCTAGTTCAGGTAAGACTCTTGATGATATAATTGGACAACTAGCTCCTGAGTCAAACAAAACTTTAAGCGGTGTACTAGAAACATGGAACGTACCTCCCATCACATCACCCTGCATAGGCACATCTGCTTGGTTGATAACATTCAACCGCCCCATTGGACGTCCCTGATTGCCTTGCTGATCCCGGTTCGGGTTCTGATTTTGTTGCTGATTCTGATTCTGAGGTGGTGGAGGACGCTGGTTTTAGTTAGCGTGATTCTGCGGGGGCCTGTACTGATTCCGAGGGGGTCCATAACCCTGGTTGTTGCCGTTCCGTCCATTTTGGTTTTGAGGCTGTTCCGACCCTGTAACCAAGTCTTCCCTCTTCGTTATGTTTTCTATCGTTGTCCTGCATTCCCGAATCAAGTGGCCCATCCGACCACATCGGAAACACGCGCCCTGTTGAGGGCATCCCCTCGCCAGATGGGGTCTTCCACATCTTGGGAAGGGTGGCACCGGACCTCTCGGATTAAACCTCCTTCCGTTGTTTGATTGTTGTGGCCTATTCGGCCCTCCCCGATGCTCATTCCTTCCCGCATTGTTTTCACTCCTCGCGTCCTTATTCCTCTTGTCTTGGGGACCCCTGCTGGATTCCCCACTCATCATCCTTTTTAATTGCTGCACTCTTGCGACAGCTACCGCACGATCGTGCACTGCCTGCAAGTCGGGGTAGTGTACCCCTGTGATCACCTCTCTGATTGCTAAATTCAAGCCAATCTCGAACTTCTGAGCTTTCTCCACGTCCGTAGGTACCAACCTTGGTGCGAATCGCACCAACTCCCTGAATCGAGTGTAATACTCTTGTACAGTCTGTCCACCTTGTTTTAATGATAAAAACTCCTCGTACATTGCCGCCTTTGTGCTCATGGGATAAAACCGATCCCTGAGCATCTCCATGAACTCCTCCCATGAGTAGGGTTCTTCTTCCTCAGTTAACTTTTCCTGGGTGGCATGCCACCAGTCGTCTGCTTCGCCTCCCAAGTAGTACGAGGCGACATGTACCTTTTCCCCTTCCGGGCACTTGACTGCGTTCAAAACTTGTCGAACGTTCTCACCCATTCTTTTAACTTTGCAGGGTCCTCTTCACCGGCATAGTGTGGCGGGTGATATTGGTTTCACCATGGCCAGGTAATTGATGCGGGCTTGCTGTGGAGGCACAGCAGCCGCTTGACCTTGGTTCACTTGCGCATTCCCTAGCGCGATGAGGACTTCCTCTAAGGTGCGTAGGCAGTCGCCTATGTTATTTGGTTCAGAAGCTGCCGGCTCCTCTTGAGCGCGAACACCCTCATTTGGATTTGGCAAGTCAGGTTGTCTCGGGGCCTCATTGGTGTTGGGTGCGACGGGCTCGTTACGGGGTCTGCCTCTTGGTGCCATTCTGTTACAAGCACAAGAGGTTAGATTTCCTTGTAGAAGTATTAGGTAATGCTAGTAAAGCGATTTACTAAATGAATGATGGTATTAACAGGTATCAATCCACTAGAACCTGTTAGTAAAGATTGATTGGAGTTTAGTGTACTATTTGTTATCGTTGGAAGTTGTTTAATGCTTGTTGTTTTTGTTTTCATTTTCGTTCGTGTTCGTTTTTTTTTTCGTGAACAGCAACCTGTCCAGGTTTTTTTTTTCTGAGACCTTAGGGTCTATGGTTTCAGGGTTTAGGGTTTGAGGTACCCTTATTTGGTCGTCATCTCTTTATTATATATATGTTGTTTATTTATTAATACTTGTATCTTTGTATAGTTGAGTCTGAATAAGGTATTTGAGAAAAAAAATAATATAATAAGGTGTAAAGGATAATTTAAATATATTTATAAAATAAATGCTTGTAATTTTATTGCTCAATGGAAAAACTTTATTCGGTTACAAGCAATAGAAACGGGAATAGTAGCTGATAATAATTTAAAAAGGGAATATAATAGTGAGTCAGTATGTATCTCTAAAGTGAATAGGTAGATGCATCCTCGATGGGATCGTCCTCGTCGCTGGATATGTCGATCGGGCTAGATGGCCCAACGGGCTCAGGGCTCTGAGGAAATACGTCATCAGCTAGGTTGGTCAGTTCCATCCCCAAGTGCCCTACTTGCATTTCTAGTTCGTTATTCTTGTCTTGAAGTGCAACCACTTGGGTTTGAAGTTCGGCGACTTGGGCCTTGAGTTGAGTTATATCATGATGGTCAGCTTCCCTAAGATGCCCCAGATGAGCCATATTACCCTCTAACTGTCCCACTCGAGCCTTGAAATGATTAATATGTTGTTGTGATTCGAGGTAGGCATTCATTAGTTTCATCATCAGATTGATCATGTTCGTGTTTTGTCCGGCCATCTAATGTCAACAAGGGAGGTTAGAGTTAGAACATATTTCAAGCAGATCAGGATATGCAAGAATTTCTACATGTAATATGCACATGCAATCCCCCCCAACAAAAATTTAATTTGTGCATGTATTTTCTTAGAATGAAAATTACTTCATGGACAATAATATTTAAAGAGTTGGGCCTCTATATTGGACCAAAAATAATAATTTGGACTAAGGTAGAAAACATGAGTATTGGGCCAAAATAATTAGGCTTAACATAATAATTTAAATATGGGCTAGAAAAAAAATTTTGGGCTTAATATAATAGTTTAAAATGATAATGGATTTAAAAGTAATGGGTTGAAAATAATACTAGTTTACAATAATGGTTTAAAAATAATAATAATAGTAGTTTTAAAATATTCCGAGCTCTGAGACCAACTTGTAATACCCCGGATTTGATAACCCAGACCGGGATGCCACCGCCACACCTCCCTAGCAAGACACGGGTTTTCCGGGCTTGCTAAAGAGATGCAAGGCTATGGGTATTGAAAAGAGTTTTAAAAACAAGTCCGAAATTACTTAAAAATAATAATGTATCATCATCCACACATAACAGTAATAATAAGTAATAATTTGCAGCGGAAATTTAAAGATAGGGCTGACATGACCAAAACTCGGGTTAAACAGGCCCGATATGCAAGTATAATGAAAACGATAAAATAATGTTCCAAAGGAATCCCCCAAATGCACTTGCTCATGCATTTTCGCCTTACTCTGAAAAGAAAGGGAAAACAACAATTTTATCAGTATTATAAAATACTGAGTAAATCAATCCTAACATAACAATAAAGGGGTTCGTTTTATTAACCGAGATTATCCTTCCAATCATGCATATAGAACACTTTATTTACCAATTTAAAAATAATAATTTAATTTGCATGCTTAAAGACACATGTATTCATAAATAATAATTTAAGCATATGCATAAATCTTAAGACATAATTTAAATGCATAAATAATGACTTAAATGAGTAAATAAAAATTTAAGCTTTTAAATTTCCCCATGAAACCAACATCTCAATAGTATTTTGTTTAGCCGGCAGTTCGGCGGCCGCAGCCAATTTCGTAAGTTTTCGTTTAGCCGGTAGCCCGGCGGCCGCAGCCTATCCGCCATACCCAGTACCACTCCGGAGCCTCGGGAAATCCATACGGATATTCTCGAGAGTGTAGGCCCAAATTACATTGCCGTTTTGGCAATATTTCTCATATTTTGCGCGGGGTCACCATCGTCCATAAAGACACGAAGTGAATAGTTAGGAGGGCACCCTGCAGAGCACTCACCTCCTAATTTTATTTAATCAAGATGCAAGGGGATCTTTCAAAACTTTTTTTCATGTATTTTATTTCAAAGGAATTTTCACTCGTTTAAACTTTAAAGACAAATCTCACGATTTCAACAAATTTCTCAAATACGATTTTCACAAGACGCTGTTTACTCCAAAATTAATTAAAAATTCATCTTAAGTTCGAAAATTCTGAAATTTCACCAGTATCTCGAAAACACAGAGACGAACAAGTTTCGTGGTTGAAGTTTTTCGATCCGGGTTACGGAATCTAGCCAAAAATCAAGTTTTCCACATGAGTAGTATGCTGTCAGGATTCAGATTCGACACAGTTTCAAAACTCGACTTTTTGACACATCAAATGGACTCCAAAAATTCTGAAATTTTGTGGACACATACTAGACATGATTATCAACAACTTTTGTTTACATCACAAAGATTAAATCGGACTAGAAATCATAGAAACATGTTCAAAAAGTTCGAACAATTGCACTGTCAGATTTTGAAAATTTCAACAATTCACAGATTATGTCCGACGCGATTTGGGGTAGTAAAACTCGACGCAAAATTATGAAACTTTTACACGAACTAGATCAGAGTCTTAGAAACGTTTTTCGTGTTTTACATTTTTCCGTTTGAATAGTTTTAAGGGTTCGAAAAATTCACACAAGATTGCTGCGCCGTAGGGTTTTCTCTAGGTTCGATTTTAACGGTTCGTTTCACATCTAATGTTTCGGACGTCCCTAGACCACCCGTATTGACATGAAAGGTATTGACTTACTGTAATAGAGTTCTTGAACGTCCTAGGGTCGATCGACTCGTCCAAAATCACCACGAACGGATCCACGCACACGTACTCCTTCTCCTTTGGCCACGAACGTGTTTGCAAGTGCGAATCCGTAAGTTAGAATGATGGTTTATGACTAAAAACGATAGAGAAACCTAATCTAACTCTTACCAATAATCCAAAGACTGTAATCCTTGATCTACACGCTTCCTCGGTCGGATTCGGTCGCCGGAAAGTCGTCGGGAAGTCGTCGGAAGGTCGTCGGAAAGTGGCTTTGGTTTTTGGAGAGTTTTGGATAATGGATAAGTTTGAGAGGCTGAGAATGGATTGGAATTCTGCCATCCCTCGACCTAATAGCCTTTCCCCCGACTGGGATTGGCTTTCCTTAGTCGGGGGTCGAATTTTTGGTAACAAATCGCCTTGATCGCGCTAATTGCCGCAGTCTGTGCTGCGGCGCGGTGGTGGCGCATCCTCGCACGGGGACCGCGCGGCTCCGGTCTGGACTGCGGTCCAGACCGGGTCGTGCGATCCGTCGGGTCTTCTCTCCTCTCTTCTGGACTTCTACCCTTCTACATTTTCGGGCTCGATTTTCCGGGTCGTTCTCGGATTATAAATTCTATATTAAATCCATTTCGACTTAATATTGATTTCGTGTTTGAAATTCTAAGTCCGTCGGTTTTGGATTCGTCGGCTTCTAAATCGTCGTCTTTTGACTCCCGCGCATTTCCGACTTTACGGATTCTCGAAATCAAAATCCTTTTGCTTCTCGGATTAAATTCTATTTCATATCATAAAATTTACGGGCATTACAGGCGGTGCATGATTTTTTGTTGGACTCGTTGAAGAAATGTTGTAAAGGGACATGTGGCGATTTTTTCACTCCAAAATTCATATTTTTTTATTGTTTATGGTATTCTCCCAACTTGTGTCTGCAATATATTTCAAGTTTTTGGCCAAGTAAAGGACAGGACACTGCAACAATGCCATAATACTCATAGAGTGCCTAACAAGGTAGCATACAGATACGAAAAATTTGGATACGGTAATTAGGTGGTGGGTTTAGTAATTAAAGTGACGTGGGTATTTGTGTCTAAGATTCTAATGAATTTTGAAACTGTTTATCCGTTAACTTTGACAATAACATTATTGATAATGGCCAAAATTATCCATTATTTCCAATCCATTTCCGTGTCTGAGACGGACATTTTGATCGTATTTCCATCTTATTTTAATAAGAAAGCGGATGAATTCGACAGATTAATGCGAGTTTGTAAGAATAATAAGCTGGTAAAGAAAAACACAAAAATATGCAATTTTAATTGTATTTGTGTTAGAAAAATCCAAAAACATGAAAAAAAAAAGGAAAAAGAAAAGAAAAAGGATTGAAAAGATGGGCAAAAGAATAAATAACCCACAAAAATCAAAAAGATGGGAAAAAGAATGAAAATCCCACAAACTGAATTTTTGGCCAAGTGTTGAAACTCAATTCGGATTACTCAATTCGGTCTAGACCGAATTGCCATGTAGACCGAATTGACTGAAGAGCAGAAGGAGAAAAATTCGTTAAGTGTTGAAAGGAGATGCAAGATGCCCAATTCGGTCTAGACCAAATTGAACTCTAGACCGAATTGGGCCCTGGAGAGAAGAAAAGCCAAGGCAGACAAAGAAAAGAGCAATTCGATCTACGCAATTCGGTCTAGACCGAATTGCTTGATAGACTGAATTGACTCAAAGCAAGCAAGGAAGCCAAGAAGGAGCCATCAGCAATTCGAAAAAGCCAATTCGGTCTACACATAGACCGAATTGATGTCGAAGACCACATCCCAGCTAAAGGAAAAGAAGGAAGACCTCATGCAATTCGATGTGCACCAATTCGGTCTAGATCGAATTGCTTGAGGAGACCGAATTAAGTTCAGATTTGCATCCGGATGAGGCTGTGGAACACGTGGGAAATGCATAACACTGTTGATGGGCCCTGATGGGCCTAGGGTTTTGAGCAAGGAGTATAAAAGCTGACCTTCCTCAACACATTAGAATTCTACACTTTACAGAGATTCAACTTGGTGACAAAAAGAAGGAGGCAGAGAGTTCTTCACCCCTTAAGGGTTAGTTTAGTTAGTTTAGTTAGTTTATTTTCATGCATGTAGCTTAGTTTTTTATGTTTTTATCTTAGTTTAGTTTGTAGAAGTTTGTTACTACCTTTAGAGTAGTCATTTCCATACATTTTACATGCTTTGTAGTTAGAATAAACCCTACCATCAAGTCAATGATGGTTTTGGGTCATTTACTTGCTTTCAAGTGCTAATACAAGAAAAATTCCAGAAATGGGTTTTTATTTTCATGGTTTTGGCACTCCTTTAATGTTTTCCTTAGCAATAAATGTTAGAGTGTTTGTTTGTTTCAACTAGGTTGCATTTATGATGTTCTAGTTGACCTGCATCCTCAATAAATGCATTGTTCAGTGGGTTTTGGTATGTTTTTATGCCTTAGAACTTCAAATGAGTGTTCTTAGGTTTTAGATAATTTTAGGGTTTGTTAGAATTAATTTTAATGCTTTGTTTTATTATTATTGTTCTACTTATTTTAGTTATTGTTGCCTTACATAATGTAGGTGTTCTTGTTGTTATGCATGTAGTTCTTAGACTTTTAAGTGTTTTAGGACCCTTAATCTTTGAATTTCTTGTTTGTAGAATTAGGGTTTGATTCATACTTGTGCCTGCTGAACATGTATCATGATATTTTCCTTAAAATGTTCACTAGGGTGGCTGTGAGGTGACACTGATGTGAAATGAAGGATTTGGTAAATCTTATCCATCATGAACCGCACAGTGGAAACCGAACTCGTACTTGTGAGCACAAAAATTCACTCATGTGAAAAAAAATGGCATGCAATTCGATCTAAGGCAATTCAGTCTTCGGTCTAAACCGAATTGCCCATGAAGATGGAATTGCATGGCAAAAATGTTGTTTTATTTCCTTCAGAACAAAGTTTGTATGCAATTCGGTATAGGCAATTCGGTAATTCGGTCTAAACCGAATTGCCCATGAGATCGAATTACATAACAAAAAGTGTTCCCTTCGTGGGGTTCACAAGCAATTCGATCTATGCAATTCGGTTTAGACCGAATTGCTCACATAGACCGAATTGACTTGTAGACCTCATTGTACGCATATCATCCCTTCATGCCTTGGTTTATTTTCTGCCTCTCACCAATTCGAATTGCTAATTTGGTCTAGACCGAATTGACTTGGCAATTCGAATTACCCTCCTTTTTGAAGCAAATGCCTTAGCCAAATTTGAGTAAGGGAATGACTTCACCAATTCGGATTGTCCAATTCGGTTTAGACCAAATTGCTTTGACAATTCGAATTAGATGATGTTTCATATCCTTGCAAGGATTAATTAGGTAAGGTAATACTTCATTCCTCATGCATCTTCAATTCGGTCTATATTGCACCTTATCCATTAGACTGAATTGACGTCTTCCCTCTATTTTAAAACTTCAAAAATATTTTTATTTTCTTGAGTTGTGTAAGTTGCATGGGTATATTGGGCTTAGGCCCATTACATCTAATTTTATCCATTACACATCTCAAATCATTAGTGTCTGAATTGTTGTGTGATTAACATTCACACAATACCAAAAATATTCTTTTAATTTCATCTTTTCTTTTTATTGTGTGTATGAATGGGTAATAAGGAATATCACAGATCAATGTTGGCAAAAAGGTCCCTTAATCGGGATAACGATTAGCTCGTCTTCTGTGTATTAATTATTACTCATTATTTTGCATGGTCTGATTAGTGGTTGGTGGAAGCTTCGGCAAAAAGGTCCCTTCACGGGGATAACGATTAGCCACTCAGCCAATTCCTAATTGGATACAGTTTTCTTTGCTTTATCTTAATTTCAAACCTGAATTTCAAGCTGTGGTAATATTAGACAGTGTCGATCAACACTGTTATAGTAATACTATAGTGAGAAAACATGTGGGTTTTTCCTCATTCATGGATAGTAGGATTCTCGATGATAGCGATCACTGTCATTTAGGGATCCTTACTGTCTAAAATCATTCCATCTGGAATACTTGGGAACCAGATAGCAGATGTTTGCAGTCCGGACAACCCCAATTATTTCTGGCTTTCTCTTTAGCCAAATTTTTCTTATCTCAGGCTTATCCATCTTTGTGTACCAAATTCTGTCTAACCCCACCATATATTTTGGGGTATGTTATTTTATTTTCTCGTATACATGTATGCATGATATTATTATGTAGGTGTTGAGGTCATAGATATTTTGGAGATCCTTCTCCTTGGACACAGAAGTCTTGATTCAAATCAGATGCTACATAATAAATTTCCAACAAAAATCACTTTATAAAATACGGATCTGAGTAAGGGATAAACTCGACAGTTATGACTAATTCATATTCTACTGGGGGTTGATTTTGAAAACTTAGAAACAGAGTCAGCGATTAGGTCTCATCTAGACTGAAAGGATCTGTGTTTTAATTGAGAGTCTAGTACCTGTGTAGGGAATGATTTTCAAATATCAATTGGTTTCTCAAAATTGCTATGTGTTGGAAATCTTATATTAGATATCGCATTGAATCACTTGGGTATAGATGAGATGAGATAAATAATACTAGAGGAACAACATGTAGGCCTTGGTTAATTTCTAAGGTAGGGTTGAGTATTCTTTCAACTACTATCTTCTTCTGCCAAAGCCTAGAATTGAGTCTTGAGTGAGTACATCCGGAGCAGATTCATTTATGGATCTATTTCATTCAGTTTGTATCTCATAACTACCCTGATGTTGTGAGCCTTGTGGCTTATTGATATCTGGGGAGTTCCTGATCTGCATCTGGTCACCAAGACCAGGGGCTCTTTTATACTAACAGAATGAGATAGCTTTTAAAGCTTCCGAGTGATAGGATTTTAAATGCTTTCTTTACTGCTTTCTTTTAAATGCTTTTATAGAGGTCACTCGGAAGAATTAGAGGTTGGCCGCCGGTTGTAAGGTTTAAGAGTTATGGAAGGGTTTGGGACTTGATTTGAAACTTTGGGTGTGACCGGGGGAATGATAGGAGTACTTGACATTTCAACTAATGAGGTGTCAGGTGTTGCTTGTCCAACACAGATAATTAATGTAACTTCACAAGGCCTGTGAAGGGATTTATGAGTCTGTGGTATCTTAGATTTTGATTTCTTAAGGGCATGTAAATTCTTACTATAAGTACCTGTCTGTTAAAGGGAACATAGTGTAGAAAGCACGAGAGTTAGCTAACTGATGAATTATCCCAAGCAAAAATCTGTGTAATTAAAATGGAAATTTAATTGTGTTTTATCTGAATCTTGTCCAATCTTTATTATTTTCTCCCTGTCCCTTCTGTCACATTTTAAACTTGCTTTCTAGTGTAGTGTAGCATAATTTTCATCTGCTTTATTAGAACAATTTTATCTGTTTTCTTAGTATAATTTTATTGCTTTCTTAGAATAATTTTAATTGCTTTCTTAGATATCATTTAATCCGCTTTGTAGTATTAATTTAATTGCTTTCATAATCGAGTTTATATTATGTCAAGTAGTTGATAATTTAAAACACAAACTTGAAACGAGTAACCGAGTGGAAAATCTTAGTAAACGACGTGGGCCCTGCTTCTATCGCACATCATCCAGTGAACGATCCGGTCTTACTATAAATTACTGCAATTTTTGACACCGTGCGCTTTCGGGCCACAGTTTCCTACATGAGTATATAAAAACGTGACAACCTATAAATATATCCCTAATCCCAACTCCATCTTCATAATTGGTTTCATTAAATAAAATTGAATCGGGATTATTATTTTTCATAAAATGCTCATATAGTGGGAAATTGTCAAAAGTTTCATGGCGCCGTTGCCGGAGAGGATGCAGCGCCATTTATTAAGAGAATTACACTCCTGATTTACTCATAGATAGTTTTTGTATATATACTCTTGAATCATTCCTAACCTGGGGGTTGTACAGGTGCTGTCAAGTGTGATACGAACTGCTTATGCAACGGAGGAGGAATACACTGCCTGAGATCCCGTTCGATCTAGAGATAGAAAGGACTACTCGACAACTGAGGGCACAAACTAGACGAAGAAAAGAACAGGAGGCACGGACCCGTACCTCACCCGAAACCACAAGCAGTGATTTATCTGACATGGCAGAAAACCAGGACATTCCCCCGATCTTACCAATAGACCAACCGCCCAATAACCCTGGTAATGGAGCTGATGGGGGCATGGTGGAACATCCGAATCGTGTTAACGAGGAGGAGAATCCACCTAATCCAAATCAGCAACATTATCAGCAATTTCACCAACAACCGCAACCACCCCTTAACTAATATAACCCCCAAAACCAAAATATACCAAACCAGCAATACCAGAATCAAGCCTTCAATCAAGACCAGTTTCAGAACAACCCTCATGATCCTGACAATATGTTTCAACAAAATCCCAATTACCACCAGCAGTACCAAAACCAAGCAGAACAAGGAAATCAGCAACAACAGGCAGCATCTGATTTTATGCAGCCGATCGTGGAGCCCTATCTGGATAGGCCTGGAAGAGCAAAATTTCCTGCACGCAATTTCGAGCTTAAACCTGCACTCATTAACTTGGTACAAAACAACCAATTCTGCGGTGCAAATCATGAGGATCCTCATGATCATATTCAAACCTTCCTGGAGCTCTGCGATACGATAAAAAATCAGGGAGTCTCACCTGATGCTATAAGACTGGTGTTGTTTCCTTTTTCTTTGTTTAGTGGTGCCAGGGATTGGTACAAATCATTGTCTATAAATCAGAGGAGCACTTGGGCAGATTTGGTAAGGAGTTTTCTGTTGAAGTATTTCCCTGAATCAAAGATAGAAGAAGGACGAGCCAAGATTGGAGAGTTCAAGATGAAGCCGGACGAGTCATTATATGACGCAAAAGAGAGGTTCTCCAACCTCTTGAGGCGATGCCCCCAGCACGGATACCAACCATGAGAGCAACTGAGGAAATTCTAAGGAGGGCTCACCCATCCATGGAGAACGATGTTAGACGCTGCGGGCGGACGACATTTACTCCATTTGCCCATGGACCAAGCCTGGGAAAAGATTGAGACCATGTCTGTCAATAGATCTGTATTGAACACTGATGAGAGAAAAGTGGACCCTCCTAGAAAGGTTTGTGCTGTGAGTGAAGGAAAAACAGACTTTGAAAAATTGCAGGAACAGGTAGCTGCGATACAGCTGAGTCAGGACAAAGGAAAGGGAGCAGGAACTTCTCAGGCAGGAGCCTCATCTAGCCAAGTTCAAACACAGCAATCGGGAATTATTTGTGGGCTGTGTCAGGGACCACATCCAACTGACACGTGCCAACAGATAGCTACCGAAAGCTGAAACTATGCCAGGAACTACCAAAACCGCCACCCCAACCTATCCTACTCAAATAACAATGCACTGAACGCGCATCTGTTATCTTAGCCAAATCAGCCTACCCAGTATGCAAACCAAAACCCCCAGCAGAATTTCCGGCCACAGAATCAAGGATTTGTTTAACAGAGAGTACAGAACTTCCAGAACCAAAATCAGAATTTCCAACCCCACATCCAACAAAGACCTAACCAGAACTTTCAGAACTTCCAAGCCCAACCCGATCAGAACCAGCAATATAACCAAAAGCCACCATCTCGCCTGGAGAACTTGATGACCGAGTTTATTTCCAATCAAAAGGAGATAAACCAGCAGTTGCAGTCATCAATTAAAAATGTGGAGACGCAAGTCTCCCAGTTGGCTAAGGAATTGCAGAACAGGGGGAAGGGAACACTGCCGAGCAGCACTGAAACCAACCCGCAATGTAAAGCAATCACATTACGGGGAGGTAAGACTCTGAAGGGAACTGTTGGATCCGGGAAGAAGAAGGATGTGAAGGAAAAAGATTCAGTGGAGGTTGAGAAGGAACAGGAAAAGATTGAAGGAGATAAAAGTATTGAACTGGTAAAGGACAAATCAGATGCAGCTAATCTGCAGGCTGAACCTGCAAATGAGGCTGATAAGGGTACGGGTGAAGGTACAACTTCCTTCCCTTTGCCACCAAAAATTGATAATAATAAGTACATGCCAAGGGTGCCATACCCTGCACGTCTTAAAAATAAGGAACAAGATGAAAAATTTAAAAAGTTTTTAGAAAGACTGAAAGCTGTCGAGATCACTATTCCAGTGGTCGAAATGATTTCAGAAATGTCCGTCTATGGTAAATTTCTTAAAGAAATGATTTCAGGGAAAAGGAAATTTGAGCAGGATGAAGTGGTGATCTTGAACAGCAGCTGCAGTGCCATAATCCAGAGAGTGCTACCGGAGAAAAAGGAAGACCCGGGCTGTATAACACTGCCAGTCCACATTGGGAAGACTAATGTTGGAAAAGGGTTATGCGATTTGGGATCGAGCATCAACGTTATGCCACTCGCCATGGAAAAACATCTTCACTTGGGAGTAATCGAGCCAGTTACAATGAAACTACAACTGGTGGACCGGTCAATTACCCATCCAGTCGAAATATTGAAGGACGTGATTGTCAAGACGGGAGGAACTCTTTTTCCTATCGACTTCATCATTCTAGACATAGAGGAGGACTATGAGATGCCGCTGATCTTAGGCCGCCCCTTTCTCTCGACGGGTGGTGCACTGATAGACGCGCGATCAAATCAAATCAAGCTCCGTGTCGGAGAAGAGGAGCTGAATTTCAACATGGGCAAACTGCAAAAGTTTCCGTCTGAGGAAACTTGTTCCAAATTTGATGTAATAGAAGGTAGGTGTGAGGATGAGAGCATAGACTCTATGACTGTAATACCGGAAAAGGTTTCAAAACAAGTACTGACGCCTGAAGGTGCCGAGCAACGAGGAAGCTGCAACGCTGTCCATTTCGAGGACCCTATCACTGGGGATCTTGAAGAGTTCGACGGTGTTGAATTCACTCCGGAGGAGGACGAGAGCACCACGGAAGAGGAAGTGGACCCTGTACTGACACAGGGTCCTGAAGGTAAATCTGATCTTTCACTCCCATCCATTTCTCGCAAACTACTACCTATCGTTGAATGTCCACCAGAGCTTGAACTTAAAATACTCCCGGATCATCTTAAGTACGTTTTTCTCGCTGAACATAAAAGATTACCGGTAATTGTGTCAGCCAAGCTGACACAAGAACAAGAAAAAGCTCTGGTAGACATTCTAAAGAAATATGTACATGCAATTGGATGGACCATTTCTGATATAAAAGGAATAAGCCCCTCTGTTTGCATGCACAGAATTTTAATGGAAGAGGAGTACAAGCCCTCTAGGCAACCGCAAAGGCGTCTGAATCCCCACATGCAAGAAGTGGTAAGGAAAGAAGTTATCAAGCTCTTAGATGCTGGTATCATCTATCCTATATCTGACAGCAAATGGGTTAGCCCAGTGCCGGTAGTACCTAAGCGTGGGGGGATGTGCATAACGACTAATGAGCAAGGAGAAGAAGTGGCGACACGTCCAGTAACCGGTTGGACAGTTTGCATCAACTACCGGAAGCTTAACACCGCCCGCGGAAGGATCACTTTCCCTTGCCGTTCATTGATCAGATGCTGGAGAGGTTGGCCGGGAGGGAGTATTACAGCTTTTTGGATGGGTACTCAGGCTACAATCAAATTATAATAGCTAGCGAAGATCATGATAAGACCACTTTCACGTGCCCATATGGAACTTTTGCGTACAGGCGCATGCCTTTTGGACTTTGCAATGTGCCTGCCACTTTTCAACGTTGCATGATATCTATCTTTTCAGAATTTATCGAAAAAATGCATAGAAGTCTTCATGGATGACTTCTCTGTATATGGAGATACTTTTGATGAGTGTCTGACCAATCTTGCAAAGATTTTAAAAAGATGCGAGGACACTAACCTAGTTTTTAACTGGGAGAAGTGCCATTTCATGGTCACCGAAGGAATAGTGTTGGGTCACCGCATCTCGCGCGCAGGCATCGAAGTCGATAGGGCCAAAGTCTCAGTCATATCCAACATTCCATTACCCAATTCAATAAAAGCAGTTAGGAGTTTCTTAGGGCATGCCGGTTTTTACCGGAGATTCATTAAAGATTTTTCTAAAATTGCCAAGCCGCTCACTAATTTGCTTTGTAAAGAAAATTCCTTTGTAGTAAATGAAGCGTGTGTTCAAGTCTTTGACACGCTCAAGAAGATGTTGATTTCTGCTCCAATAGTGCAACCACCCGATTGGTCAATACCTTTCGAGGTAATGTGCGATGCAAGTGATCTCGCCGTGGGTGCAGTTCTTGGGCAACATAAGGAAGGAAGACACTGCGTGATTCATTACACAAGTCATGCCCTGAATGAAGCTCAAATCAATTACACCACCACGGAGAAAGAGATGTATGATGTGGTTTTCGCGTTTGATTAATTCAGACAGTACCTCATTGGTACGAAAACTATAGTGTACACAGATCACTCTGCACTGAGATACTTGTTCAGCAAACAAGATGCCAAACCTCGATTAATCAGGTGGGTACTTTTGTTGCAGGAATTTGATATCATAATAAAAGATAGAAAAGGCAGAGACAATGGTGTTGCTGACCATTTGTCTCGAATAGAAAATGATAAAAATGAGATAGCCGTCAATGAAAATTTTCCGGACGAGCAACTGTTTGCCTTGCACCTTCATGATCAAGCTTGTCCATGGTTTTCCGACATTGCTAACTTTTTAGCATGTGGAATAATCCCACCATTCCAGCACAAGAGCCAAAAAGCAAGGTTCAACCGAGACGTAATCGACTACTTCTGGGAGGATCCTTATCTCTTCAAGTATTGTGCAGATTCGATTATTAGAAGATGTGTAACTGAGCATGAGGCTTATCAAATCGCTAAAAAATGCCATGAATCGGAATATGGAGGTCACCATGGCCCCACTTGAACAGCTCACAAGGTGCTCGAGTGTGGTTTCTATTGGCCTACCATTTACGAGGATTGCAAGGCGTTTGTTAAGGCTTGCGACAGATGCCAAAGATTAGGGAATATCTCCAAGAGGGATGAAATGCCTCAAAAAGGAATTCTCACCCTTGAGATTTTCGATGTATGGGGTATTGACTTCATGGGACCATTCCCGACATCTGATGGGAATCATTACATCTTGGTAGCTGTCGATTACGTGTCCAAATGGGTTGAGGCGGTTGCACTGCCAACCAATGATGGTCACCAAGTCATAAAATTTTTGAAAACTAACATCTTCAATAGATTTGGTGTACCTAGGGTAATCATATCTGATGGAGGAACCCATTTTGTTAACAAAGCTTTTGCAAATCTTATGAGCAAAACTGGGATTCTCCATAAGATAGGCACGCCCTATCATCCCCAAACCAGTGGCCAAGTCGAGGTATCAAACCGCGAAATCAAACACATACTCGAGGCCACTGTGGGGATAACCCGTAAAGACTGGTCACGTAAACTCAATGATGCTCTATGGGCATACCGCACTGCATTCAAGACTCCCATCGGGATGTCTCCATACAGGCTTGTCTTTGGAAAAGCCTGTCATTTGCCCGTAGAACTAGAGCACAAGGCTTACTGGGCCGTAAAAACGCTTAATTTTGACCCACAAGTTGCTCAGAGTAAGCGCAAGTTGGACTTCAATGAAATTGAGGAGATGCGTGCGCAAGCTTATGAAAGCTCGAGGATTTACAAGGAGCGGACCCAGAAGTTACACGATCGTCGTATAAAGTCTAAACACTTCTATGTTGGCCAAAATGTTTTGCTATTCAATTCTAGGTTGAAGCTGTTCCCCGGAAAGCTTAGATCAAGATGGGAAGGGCCATACGAAGTGATGCACGTGTTTGAAAATGGAGCTGTCAGAATTCGAACTGGCAAGGGAGAGCTGGTGGTGAATGGACAGAGACTGAAGGAGTACCTAGGACAGTTTGACCCCGAGAAAGAAGTTCAAATGATATCAGAGCCGGCTTATGTTCAATAAAAATATATAAATACTCATAAAATTATTTATTTATTACATAGCATATTTATTTCATTGGGCAATAAGTATACAAAAATCGACTAAATATTTAGAGTACTAAGACTCTAAATGTGAGGAAGTTGATATTTGGAGAAAATCTAATAATTTTCTTATATTTGCCTTGCAGGAATTCATGGAACCAACAAAAAGAAAAAAATAAAGCTTCAAAAAACAGGTTCCCGGTTGGATTAATACTGAATTTAATGGAGATTAATTTCGGAATTTAGAGAAATTTAAAATCTGAAATAAATCCATAAAATAAAGGTGTTAATCCAACCTAATTTATGCAAGCAATGAATTTTTTAGAATAATGTTTTTGTGTGCTCAGTATGCAGTATTATTAGAAAATGTTAAAAATTTGAAATGCCCAAAATTTTTGTTATATAGTATTAAATGTGGTCTAGTTTGCACTTCAATTCAATTCGGGTTAAATCGAATGTTTGAAATAGATCGCATCGGAGGTGTTGCCTTGGTAATTTTCACCAATTCGGTCTCTAAGCCAATTCGGTCTAGACCGAATTGGCCTAAGAGACCGAATTGATCTTCCAAGGCACATGTTTCATCTCTTTGCGTAAATATGGCCAAGTAGCAGTTCGGTCATTTCAATTCGGTTTAAACCGAATTGATAATTCGAATTGATCTATAAAAGGCATTATTTCTTTCTTTTGCAAGTGAGCAATTCGATCTATAAGGCAATTCGGTCTAACCGAATTGCCTTATAGATCGAATTGACTCACAAAAGCATCCCCATATTATCCTAAGTGTCCAATTCGGTCTATCCACCCCAATTCGAATTAGGAGTCAATGCGGTCTAGACCGAATTGACTTCAAATTCTTCCTTGTGTGTGAATTGTTTGTGCCCTTTCCCTCAATTCGGTCTACAAGTCAATTCGGTCTAGACCGAATTGACATATAGACCGAATCCCTCACAAACGAATGGAGACTTCATCATTTCGGTCTAGACCGAATTACCTCCCAGTCGCGCACACCCTATATATATACTCCTTTTCCCCCCTCTTTTCCCTCACCTTCACTTTCGTACTTAGAAAATTTTCCCGTTTCCCTCTTCTCGCGAACCCTTCTTCCTCGCGAAACCAGCATTCGAACCAGTATTTTACGACGCTCCAAATCTTTCAAACTGTTCGAAAATGGCGTCTTCATCTTCCAATCCTAGTGGGAGTAAGGGGTAAGTATCTTATTTTCAATTTTGCACCATGTTTCGCAAGTTCCAGTCTCGGGTTCTCTTTATTTCTCGCGAAATCGGTAGTGGGGAGGGGAATGGAAACTGTATTTGTGCTGGGCGTAATCGGAATTAGGAGGAAATGGGTTGGGCATGTTTAGAAATGGGTTAAAACATAGTTGTGCGAACTAGGGCTTTTCCCCTGTCTAGGTTCGAACCTCCATTGTTGATACTTTGAAGATCACTGTGTTTAGGGATAATGCCTATTTTGAAAAATTGGGTTTCAAAACCCTAAAAATTCCATGTTTTGTCTATTGTGTAAATACTTGTTGCCATCCTAAGTATCTTTGTTTGTCCTCTGTTATCTGTGTTTGTACTGTAATCTGTGAATGGATGAACGCAGTGGTAACTTCCTTCTACCCACTGTGCTCTTTTGGCTTTTGGATACCTGATGATGTGTTGAATATGCATGTTGAGGATGTCTGTGAGTCTGTGTTTCTAAAGCACGATTTATTGGCAAAATTTTGCATAAGATTGGCATGAATGGACTGTTTGAGTGTTAGTTTACTTGTTTGCATGCTATTGTGTTGTGTGAACCATATTAATAAATGCTTTTGTTGGGTACCTGTTGACCACAATTTGCAAACTCAACTCAAAAGTTGATGTTTGTATATACTGGGACATGGTATTACAGACGAAACCATGCCAAAATTTTTTCTGACATGTGTTTCTCAAACACTGTTGGCATGGCACTTATGTATGAAAAAGACAAAAAGTGGTAGAATGTTTTATTCCTTTAGTGATTGACTTGCTCATGTTGGGATATGTGGGGAATAAACAAGTGTAGCAACTTTGCTCACTCATTAATACCAATTCCCCAAATCAAAAATCAAAATGGGGGACCACTCACACCCCAATTTTATTAAATAAACAAGTCAATACTTTTCATAAAATCCAAAAATAGCCTTTGTGTGTGTATGCTTTTCTAATTTTCCTTAGTCCATCTTCTCATGCTAGTAAGTGCATAACTCATCATGTGTGTTTATTCTTCATTATTGTTTATCTATTTTATCCATATCACATGATTTAAATCACTATTATAGTGATCAAAAAAATTAAAATTTTCTCTTATAGACTCAATAGCTTATAAGAATTCTATCTTTTGGTCCTTTGACCATTCGAAAAATATTTAGATTATCTATAGTCTAAGAAAAATATGTAAGGGTCCAAGACCCTTATTTTCCTTATTTTCTCACTTTTTAGTTGCAATAATTGTTAGATTCAATAATCCAACCTCTTGTCATATAATATGTAGTATAGCTCAATAAATTCAAGTAAAACCAATTAACTCACATTTAGAGCGTAGCTCAAAATGTGAGGATGTTGATTTTCGAACTTGAATATTATTACCAAAAATTTGTTAAAAAAATAGTTTCAACTTCTCTTCTTCAGGGACCAATACATCATAGACTCCATAATGGGCCTTCCGAAGACCACCCCAGACCTTGCCTTCTTGGACATCGAAAGGATGAAGAAAGAAATAAATAATAACAGACAAGCTTTGGTGAGCGAATACAAGTTGAATATAGACCACCGGATCAAATGGAAATTTGAGATGAAAGAGCACTGGTGGAGCGATATTCCAGAACAGGAAAGAAATTACAAAGCCAGAAGTCTTGAAAGGGATTTCTGTAAGCACGTATGGAATTTCTGGGACAATGAGTTCGACCAGGTGAGATATGATTTAAGATTCGATGATCCACGAGTCCACTACGAACGCATGATCTGGAGGATGAACGAACAGAAAGGCAGGTGGAATAGGCTACTTGAATAGCATCTGGGAGACAAGAAATTAGCAGCTTTTGAGCCAGTTCCTATACCACCAGGGATTACAGCACAAACAAAGAGATATTATGCTAGAAAAACCCCTCCGGTTCAAAAAGTAGCATCAACCGGGATGTTCCTCATGTCAGACGCATTCCCATTCATGTGCAAGAAAGAATTATTTGATAATGGGACTGTCTGCGGACCGGAGGAACAACTGTGGCTCACAAAACACGCAAAGGCTCGGCATACTGAGATGGCATACAATTTCTGGGAATCTCTTAAACCCGTGCTGAATTATGGGACGGCCCACCACACTCCAATGCTGGATTCAATCCTCTAAAAGACATAAGCAATAAGAAAGCTGTGGGGCGAGTATATGAAAGCATAGGGAAGCTGGGAGAAGGACATTAGAGTTTCTGTGCTGAATCCGGGGGTGGAGATACCCCCTGGGAATGAGGAATTTGTCCCAGCAATTTTGCCAAGGAGATTCCCCGCAGTTCAAACCCAGAGAAACCACCATGGATGGAATGCCCAACTTTGCATTAATCAGAGCAGAGTGTACTGCAATGATCCAGAATAGGGATTGGAATAGGTTGGGCAGGAAGAAGAAACAGATACCATTGATGGGTGAAAATAAATGCCTGAGCTACCTCAACATTCCACCGGTCCGAGACTTGTGATATCTGAAAGAAAAAGAGGCAGACGTCATGGATACTCTGTACGCAGATATGAAGAAGAGATTCTTCGACCTGCTGCAAGAGGCGGATGCAGAGGGTCTAAGATACTGCCATGATAGGCGATTACTGTATGATGTGGGTTTTCAAGGGGTGCTGGGCAGACACATCCAGAAAAGGTGGACAGCCCAACTGACAGCGATGACCGAGCCCAAATTCATAACGAAGTATCTGAAAATCAAAGGGCCGGAATTCGGGTTGTGGACCGAAGATGATGACAAGCTGATTGATGATTATGTGGACCCAACCTCCGAGCCACATCAATCTGCTGAATCGGAACCCCTCCAGACCGAAGTCAAGCCGGAACAGCCCAAGAAGAAGAGAAGGTTGACAAGGCTTTTCGGAAAAAGAAAAGGGTGAAAGGCCAGCTGAGCCACAAATCAAAATTCAAGAGCCCTCCACCCAGCCAAGAATAATCCCACCAGTGCCCAAATTTTATGACGAGCCCTCCAAGACAAAGGACAAAGGAAAGAAACAAGCCATCGAGCTATCCAAGAAAGAGCAGCAGCGTCTGGCCCAAGAACAATTTGATGCAAAAATGGCGAAAAAGGCCCAAGAAGAAGCCGACGCAGAAAAGGCGATGAAAGATCAGAGGCTGGCGGAAGCTGAACGGGCTGAGGAATAAAGGGCTGCTGCCTACAAGGCTCGTTAAATTGAAAGAGAAAAGCGGGAGAAGGAAGAAGCCGAGAAAGAAATGGCCAAAGAAAAAGAAAGTGGAGGCAACAACGAGAAGCAGAGAGGGCCGAGAAAGACAGACTATGGAAGGAACGGATGGCCAAGAAAGCTGAAATGGAGGAAAATGTAAGAAAGGACCGAGCTGAAGAAGAAAATAGAAAAGCTGCTGAGAAGTTGCAGGCCGAGGCTAGAGAAGAAAAAGACGAAAGAGGCAACAAAGGAGGTCAATGTTGGGACGATGATTGTCTAATAATCAGCGAAACCAACATTGTATCTATTAAAGTGAAAGCAGATCCGGTTGAATGGGCAAAAGATAAAGAGAAGCAGCAAAAGCAGATGGCTGCTAAAAAAAGTGGGGATAAGAAGAAAATGGATAAAATTGTTGAAGGGCTGAAACCCGCGGAAGAGATAGAGGAAATGGTGCAGGACGGCAATGTGCGGTATGAAAATTTGAAAAAGGAAGACTGCTGAGCTTATGGGAAGCTTGGATCAAGTTGCTGCAAATACATTGGCCGCAGCCGCTGCCCAACCTCAATCTACTGCACCTGAAAAGAATATGAAGGAATCAGAAGACTCGCATGCCGAAGCTGATCTGCGAATCGAGTCAACCCAAGAGAAAGCAGCAACGAGCGAGGGCAGCGGTGGCAATCTTCATGCAGAGCTGGAGACCATGGAGGACATCTTCAGGGACAAGACTATCCAACAAATTCTCCAAGGGGATATCAACATTGCTGGAGATCAAGGAGATAACATGATAGAACAACTTGGAGAATTAAACAAAGGGAGGGAAGTGGAGGTACCACAAAAAGAATATCAACATGTTGTTGATCCCTTCTTTCCCGATGATTTCCTCAACGCTGTACTTCATGAATTTCCTTGTAATCTGCATGAATAGGGAACATCTCAAGGAGGTGAGCAAGCAGAAAATGAACAACAAATTGAAGGTGAGCTACGGCAGATACACTGGTTGAAACAGAACATCAATTGGAGGGTGAACAGCAGGAACAACATGAACAGATGGAGGAGAAGTCGGACTCTGATTGGGAGTAGGTGCACTCTCAGGGAACCCAAGAATCAACGGGGTCAGTTCGATCTGCTGGCTATTGGGCGACTTCTACCTCAAAGGGAAGATTGGGTGTGTCTACCAAGAAATGCAGAAGATTTCCAATCAAGGATGACGCAGACATAATGAGGAGGTTCAACGGAAATGAGCAGAATGCGGGGCGTTACATGGCGCTGGCTGAGTTAATCGTACCCGATAAAGGATTCAGTCTGGAAATGGTGAATCACCCAACGCTAATCTTTTTGCAACAAAACCATGAATGGACTGAATTCCTTACGCACCATGGTGAACCTGGGATAGCAGAGTTAGTTCGGGAATTCTACTGCAATATTAATTTCGCCCAAAAGAAGAGTTGGGTGCGAGGAGTGGATGTAAACATATATGGAGAATATCTGAACCGCTTCCTCGGCACACCAAACTGGAGATCAGAATTCCCGACAGCTGAGCACTTTGAGAAAGGAGCATGCAAGGCAGCTGAGAGATCATATTATGACAACATCACAAGATCCCTCACTGCCGAGAGCTACACAGGAGAATTCTCTTTCAAGTCAAAGCACCTAAAGCTGGAGTTCCAACCCTCATATGACTTTTACATGTCAAAAATTAGGCCCATCCCTCACGCACACGAGACATCAGGTCGAATGCTGAAGGGTTTCGCTAAGATCTGGCATGGACTGAAGATCAATGTGGGGGAGCACATTTTCCATGTCATGACTTCAAGGACCTCCGGCAGGGCAGCTGCTCTCTGCTATGCAAACCTCATCAGGAGGATCTGCGAAGCCCAAGGAGTAGATCTATCAGTTTTCACAGGGAGTGATCTCATTCAGATGAATCCTCCAATTCCAGTTCCAAAGACTCGGGTAACTGATCCAGTGGTATACATTATGCCAGAGGAATCACATGCCCAATCCAGATACACTCCTGGGCAACCAGCTAGGCGCCGGTCACGCAAGAAGAAGGCCCGTACTGAAGCGGTGCCTTCAACAGAAGAAGCTGGAGTCCCCTCAACTGAACCTGCTGCAGAAGAACACCCCCTGGATGATGTTCCCACTCCAAGCCATCCTGAAACTGATGCTTCCACCCCGAGCCAATCAAGAAGACATCCTGTCCAACCTCCTCGCAGAAGCGAGAATGTCTCTCAATTCCCAGCTGATTCTCAAACAATTGAAATTGTGAGACGAATGGGAGAATCAATGGTGCAGAGTGTCAAAACTCTCGCTGATGTTATTGTTTCGAATCAAGAAAGGCAATTTCAAAAGGAGGAAGATTTCAGACTGAGAATGCTTGAGAGGGAAGAAGAGTTCAAAAGGAAAGCGGCCGAACGAGAGGAAAGGCAGGCTGAACGAGAGAAAATGCAGGCTGAACGAGAAGCAAGGCAGCATCAGGAAAGAATGGAGAGCGAAGAAAAGAACAGAAAAATGTTCGAAGCAATGTTCACCAGTCAAGCTGAAATGATGAAGACCCTACTCAGGAAGCTACCCTCACCTCCAAGAGATGACACTGGAACTTCAAAGCAGCATTCGGAGAAGAAGGACTAAGCTGACACGATCACAGTCATGCGGGCTTCAATGTAAACATCATACAATAGATTTTCCATTCATTCAGTGCACTTTCGTTCATACTGTGGAAATCTATTTGTAATTGATGTACTTATTGCTTTCCACAAAGAGAATTTCATCTTGAGTTCTCAAGATATTTTGAAAAAGATGTGTGGCAGTCCAAGATGAATAAGCGACTGTCACACCAAAAACAAAGCTGTAACATGCTTGCATGTTTACAGTGTCTTTTTACTGCTTTCAATTAAATAACCGGCATAAAACGAGCATAAAATATGTCACCTAAATTCACATGTTGAATTTAGGCTAATGATGAAATTTTCAAACTATTAAATTGGGATAAAACAATTAAAAATATGCATGATATAAATTTTTGAGGTTTTGAGCTATAAAAATCCAATGATATGATCACTTGGAAGAAAAAACAATTTTTCATGTTGAGAATTTGATTGAATAAAATGCAAGAATTTTTCAAAGGCTAAATTTAAGAATAATTGTATGACATGATCAAACCATACCATGTGAGAATCTAAGCCATGAGTCACTTTTACTCATCATTTCCTTGTTGTGTAAAAATCAATTCGATTAAAGGACACTAGAACTTGCAATTGGGACCGATTCAAGACCATGCCATATTCCCGAAATCGAGTATATGATCGAGGCACTTAGAAAAACCTAAATTTTTTGCCTTCGTTTGAAATCCAAACCCAAAAAATATTTTCCCTTTAGGATTAACCACTCTGAGCCTATAAGCCTAATTTTTCTTTGAAGCCACTATATTACTCCTAGCCTTCTAAAAAGACCAAGAAAATCAAACCCAAGTGTACATGAACCGATTCCATCAAGGCATTATAATTTATGATCATCACAAAATATCAATCGGTATTCAAAAACCGATTCAAAAAAAAAGGGAAGAAAAAGAAAGAAAAAGAGAAAAATGGTTGAGACTCATTCAACAAAAATAAATTGCAATTGACAAAGCAAATTAGACATAGTCTAATGTCATGCAATAGAAAAGAAAAACAAAAGAAAGAAAGAAATATTGATGATCATAGACATTAAATAAAAATATGCCAAGTTATGATGGAATGGGTTCACGTCACTTTTCAGCCTAATAATATCCTTCCTTACCAAATGTTACAACCGTATGCCCCGTTATAACCTTGAATAAGACCTCGGGAGCTCGATTTGAAGAAATGAGTAGGTGGCGAGTTGGTCTAATTGCAAGCTTATGGGAGAATTTAATTGAACTTGATTATGAGTGTTAATGATGAAAAACCAACTTTGAGAGTGAGTGAATTTTCTGATTCTACTATATGTGAGGTTCTGTTCTAATTGATCAGTGTTCATGTCATGCTTGAATTCAAGAATTAAGCCGATGGGACTTTCTAAACATCTATTCAAGAAAAATTAACAATAATGATTGATTTGTATGCTTATTCAAGTGAGAAGTATCATTTCATTAAACACTGCAACCAAGAGAGTTTAATACTTGTAATTTTGATTGTCTTATCCCAATATAAAAAGAATGAAGTTTTTGAAGCCACACAAATGGATTGAATGTGCAGAGTCCATGCTCTTAGGAGCACCGACTCTGACTGCTCGGGGACGATCAGTATTAAATGTGAGGATGTTGATAATGGCCAAAATTGTCCATTATTTCCAATCCATTTCCGTGTCTGAGACGGACATTTTGATCGTATTTCCATCTTATTTTAATAAGAAAGCAGATGAATTCGACAGATTAATGCGAGTTTGTAAGAATAATAAGCTAGTAAAGAAAAACAAAAAAATATGCAATTTTAATTGTATTTGTGTTAGAAAAATCCAAAAATATGAAAAAAAAGGAAAAAGAAAAGAAAAAGGATTGAAAAGATGGGCAAAAGAATAAAATAACCCACAAAAATCAAAAAGATGGGAAAAAGAAGGAAAATCCCACAAACTGTATTTTTGGCCAAGTGTTGAAACTCAATTCGGACTACTCAATTCGGTCTAGACCGAAATGCCGTGTAGACCGAATTGACTGAAGAGCAGAAGGAGAAAAATTGGTTAAGTGTTGAAAGGAGATGCAAGATGCCCAATTCGGTCTAGACCGAATTAAACTCTAGACCGAATTGGGCCCTGAAGAGAAGAAAAGCCAAGGCAGAAAAAGAAAAGTGCAATTCGATCTACGCAATTCGGTCTAGATCGAATTGCTTGATAGACCGAATTGACTCAAAGCAAGCAAGGAAGCCAAGAAGGAGTCATCAGCAATTCGAAAAAGCCAAATCGGTCTACACATAGATCGAATTGATGTCGAAGACCACATCCCAGCTAAAGGAAAAGAAGGAAGACCTCATGCAATTCGATGTGCACCAATTCGGTCTAGATCGAATTGCTTGAGGAGACTGAATTAAGTTCAGATTTGCATCCAGATGAGGCTGTGGAACACGTGGGAAATGCATAACACTGTTGATGGGCCCTGATGGGCCTAGGGTTTCGAGCAAGGAGTATAAAAGCTGACCTTCCTCAACACATTAGAATTCTCACTTTACAGAGATTCAGCTTGGGGACAAAAAGGAGGAGGCAGAGAGTTCTTCACCCCTTAAGGGTTAGTTTAGTTAGTTTAGTTAGTTTATTTTCATTCATGTAGCTTAGTTTTTTATGTTTTTATCTTAGTTTAGTTTGTAGAAGCTTGTTACTACCTTTAGAGTAGTCATTTCCATACATTTTACATGCTTTGTAGTTAGAATAAACCCTACCATCAAGTCAATGATGGTTTTGGGTCATTTACTTGCTTTCAAGTGCTAATACAAGAAAAATTCCAGAAATGGGTTTTTATTTTCATTGTTTTGGCACTCCTTTAATGCTTTCCTTAGCAATAAATGTTAGAGTGTTTGTTTGTTTCAACTAGGTTGCATTTATGATGTTCTAGTTGACCTGCATCCTCAATAAATGCATTGTTCAGTGGGTTTTGGTATGTTTTTATGCTTTAGAACTTCAAATGAGTGTTCTTAGATTTTAGATAATTTTAGGGTTTGTTAGAATTAATTTTAATGCTTTGTTTTATTATTATTGTTCTACTTATTTTAGTTATTGTTGCCTTAGATAATGTAGGTGTTCTTGTTGTTATGCATGTAGTTCTTAGACTTTTAAGTGTTTTAGGACCCTTAATCTTTGAATTTCTTGTTTGTAGAATTAGGGTTTGATTCATACTTGTGCCTGCTGAACATGTATCATGATATTTTCCTTAAAATGTTCACTAGGGTGGCTGTGAGGTGACACTGATGTGAAATGAAGGATTTGGTAAATCTTATCCATCATGAACCGCACAGTGGAAACCGAACTCATACTTGTGAGCACAAAAATTCACTCATGTGAAAAAAAAAATGGCATGCAATTCGATCTAAGGCAATTCGGTCTAAACCCAATTGCCCATGAAGATGGAATTGCATGGCAAAAATATTGTTTTATTTCCTTCAGAACAAAGTTTGTATGCAATTCGGTATAGGCAATTCGGTTTAGAACGAATTGCCCATGAGATCGAATTACATAACAAAAAGTGTTCCCTTCGTGGGGTTCACAAGCAATTCCATCTATGCAATTCGGTTTAGACCGAATTGCTCACATAGACCGAATTGACTTGTAGACCTCATTGTATGCATATCATCCCTTCATGCCTTGGTTTATTTTCTGCCTCTCACCAATTCGAATTGCTAATTCGGTCTAGACCGAATTGACTTGGTAATTCGAACTACCTTCCTTTTTGAAGCAAATGCCTTAGCCAAATTTAAGTAAGGGAATGACTTCACCAATTCGGATTGTCCAATTCGGTTTAGACCGAATTGCTTTGACAATTCGAATTAGATGATGTTTCATATCCTTGCAAGGATTAATTGGGTAAGGTAATACTTCATTCCTCATGCATCTTCAATTCGGTCTATATTGCACCTTATCCATTAGACCGAATTGACCTCTTCCCTCTATTTTAAAACTTCAAAAATATTTTTATTTTATTGAGTTGTGTAAGTTGCATGGGTGTATTGGGCTTAGGCCCATTACATCTAATTTTATCCATTACACATCTCAAATCATTAGTGTCTGAATTGTTGTGTGATTAACACTCACACAATACCAAAAATATTCTTTTAATTTCATCTTTTCTTTTTATTGTGTGTATGAATGGGTAATAAGGAATATCACAGATCATTGTTGGCAAAAATGTCCCTTCACCGGGATAACGATTAGCTTGTCTTCTGTGTATTA
>JAOANR010000008.1:50152258-50186608 GCA_030278955.1 Hygrophila difformis
TTCAATCTACTCCGTCCCTTCCAAAGACTCCCAATAATAATCCAATTCCATTCCATTCTCCATTTCTGAATTTTCACTTCCTTCTCCTTTTCCTTCCCCTCCTACATCTTCTTTGCTTGCACTTGATAAATAAATAAATAAATAAAAACTTGCCACAACCCAAGGGGGAAGGGATATCGATTGTCCTCATGGCTCAAGAATCCTTAATCTACAGTTCCGTCGCCAGGGGGACAGTCATTTTGGCCGAATACACTCAATTCAAGGGGAATTTCTCCTCCATTGCCTCCCAATGCTTGCAGAAGCTTCCTGCTTCCAATACAAGTTTCACATATAATTGTGATGGACACACCTTCAATTTCCTCGTCGAAAATGGATTTTGTATGTTTCCCCCCTTTATTTTATCATTAGATGACCTCCTTTCTCTGTTTTTTTTTTCCTTGCTTTGGTGTAAGGGCTTGGATAGATATTATGGGTCATTGAATACAAGTTTAGCATGCATGTGAAATCTAGTATTGTTTATTTATTGATCATGATCAGTTTTGTTCTTCGCTTTCTTTTTATAACTTTTTTATGGTTTAGGATTTTTAAGAATGGAAAATAAGACCTTATGTTTGATGAGGAATGATTGTAGTTTCTTTCGGCATGTTGTGTTGGTACCTAAACCAAGGGATCTGTTTTCCTGTAATTTTGATGCTATTCTCTTACTGTTTTAGGCACTGCATATTTCCAGTTTTCCAGCTTTCATCTAAGTTAACATATGCTTCTTCTCTTAGTCTATTGTGTTGTTGCTGTTGAATCTGCTGGTAGGCAAATGCCATTTGCCTTTCTTGAGCAGATTAAAGATGATTTTAACCAGAGATACGGAGGAGGGAGAGCTGCCACCGCAAGTCCATACAGCTTGCAAAGGGAGTTGGGGTAAGTACGCGCTCTTCTTCTCTCCTTATATGGATGACATTTACAAACTCATTTCAAGATTCTACACAGGCCCAAACTGAAAGAACATATGAGGTATTGTATTGAGCATCCCGAAGAGATTAGCAAATTTTCTAAAGTCAAGGCTCAAATTGATGAAGTAAAAGGAGTAATGATGGAAAATATCGAGAAGGTATAAGAATTTTTATTTTCTCACTTTATGGTCATAAGGCTTTTCGTCGTTCACATTTCCATTGCTTTGCCCTTTCTTAGTAGGCTTACTTGTGTGGTTCAAATATCTGCTTGTGAATAAGTAGAGTTGTAAGCTTTAGCAAGATTTGATTATTCTTACAACCTTGCAGTAATGAAGCATATGGATTATTGTCATGAATCAAGTTTGTGGCCTTATTCTTAAACTATATTTCTGCATTAAATATATTATGCCTATATAATCAATCAGGTTCTTGAACGCGGAGAGAAGGTTGAACTCCTAGTAGACAAAAGTCAAAATCTTCAATCCCAGGTTAGTTTTAATCTCAAGATGTTGCAAGAAGCCATTGATCTATCTTCTGACCAGACTTAAAGCAAACAATAATAGAAAATACAAAACCACATATTCCATTGACATTCCTGGATTAATTACTTGAAGCTACTAGATAATCTAACAGAGGATATATACCATTGTGGTGGTCCATTTGGGACATCCAGGCGAAGGATTTTAGGAAACAGGGGAACCAGGTGAAGACAAAAATGTGGATTGAAAATATGAAGATGAAGCTCATAGTGTTGGCCCTCATCCTAATTTTTATACTTATGTTCATTTTGCTGGTCTGCCCCGTCGGCTTCAAGTGTTGATATGTATGCGCGTTCATGGTGCCATCGAATGTTCCGTAATGATATATGCCTCCACTCCATATGGTTCGTTCAATAGACAAAGAATTGTCCTTTCTCTCACAGTGCTTATCCAAACAACCTGTGGCTTGTGCTATAGTTGTGGTGTTACTGTCAATATATATATATATATATATATATATATATATATATACTAGAATTCGTTTCTGGCGCGCTACGCCGCGCGAGACAATTGTCAGAACGCATATTAGGAGTGGAATGTAAGAATACATGATTAAGAAGGAGTTAGCAAAATGGAAACAGCGATCATATTGCATGAGAGTGTATGCACAAAGGCAAGGTAATACAAAATGCCATAAACCCTGCATCAATAATCACGAAGTAGTAGCTTGTACCCTGCAGGTGAATGTCAAAATGTTAACTAAAAACTGCCAAAAGGTTAGGCAAAAGCAGTGCATGAGTAGATGTGTTTTTGAAACCACACAATGTCCTCCTATTTTAGTTTTTATGCCACTTCAATTCAGCAGACCTTGCAACGGCTTCTAATCCTGTTTCGGTGGCTTGATTCTAGGATTCCTGGTGCTTGTCTTAGTTTTCTTGGATGGGCTCCCAGTCAGGGCCGCAGTAGGTTTTTCAGAGAGCATTTGGGGCAGAATATCCTGTTCGGTGAAAGCAGGTAGAAGATTTTTTGCTGTGCCGGATTCTTCATGGGGCTGTGCAGACAGTTTGCGGAGTTGAGGTGTTCTGCCGGAGCTTTGGGAATCTGCCATTTGTAATGGAGGTGGCGTGCCTGGAGGAATGTGTGGTGGAGCTGGAATGTTATGGTATAAATGTTAGATTTAAAGTAAACAACTATATTTTTAAGAGTTTTTTTTGGGTAATTGAAAGAACCTTCATTCGCGGGGTAGTCTTCAATTTTGTTCAATATGTAGTTATCCTGGTTGAAACTTGTGGATGTGGATAATTTTTTTTTGATTGCAACTTCAAACATTTGGTGCTGGATCTCATCATTCCGGAATGCACAAAGGTCGGTCCTTTCCTGTGTTGGTAAAGATGAATTATAGAAAGAATAATTGTTATTCAATGAAGATGAAGTAAACGAAGGAAAATGAGTTTGGGGAAAATTGTGCAGGTGGATCCGTAGTCATAAATTGAGTCAGGAAGAACGGATTACTTCAGCTGTCATCTTCAAGATATCGGTGGGGCTGATGCCCAAAAGTGCTTCTGCATGTTCTTTGAAGGCAACACATTCAACAGAATTTGTTTCGTCTTGGAGTTCAAGTGGAATCTTGATTCTGTAGAAAGTAAGTTTAATGTTGCTTGGTTAAGTGAATGGAGAGGTACATGAATTTGATGACAGAATTTTTGTCCAGGAAGAGCTGGACGTACCTTTCTTCGAACTCTAGGTAATCTTTACAGTTGAAACACCAGTACACTTTGTTTGGTAGTAGTGCACACAGTCCGGTTGTGCAAACTTTGCAAGCTGTGTATGTGACCTTGCCAAGCTTGTGCTCGGGTATTTGAAAATGAGCTCTGCAGTGATATTGTCCCTGGATAAAGAAATAAATTAATAATGTTCAAAGCAATTCCAGGAAGAATCTAAACAGTGGCAGGTGCAGCGGAATGGTGTGAGCAGGGAAATTATTTGAGCATTAGTGAATGAACAATGTAGTATATTGTTAGAGTTTGTGCTACCGGAGGAGATTGGATGAGAGTTGCTATGTCTGGTTGCTGTTTTTCGGCTGCTACATTCCAGTAAATTTTCTCACGGAGCACCTTTTCCAATGCTTTCTTGTGTTGTAGCTTCCTGCAGAAGTGGCCATGAGTGTTATGGTTTGGTACAAATTATTAGTAATAGTTTAGGTTGGTACCATTGGTGCAGGTAGGTGGCCTCTGGGAACGGTGGATCATAAACGACCATTGTTTGTGTACTAGTTGACAATGATATCCCTTTGTGTACATTGTGCAATCCATAATGATTTATGTTAGGCAATGTATACAGTATGTTTGCAAAGAAAATGATGTATGAAGGATAGGGTGGTTTGGTCGTACCATTAAATGGAGATGCTCTGACGTTGAACACAGCAACAATTGGTTGTTTTGGGATCTTAGGGATCAAAGTCTGTGCTTCAGCATTGACTAATTCATTCCAGAATGTCAATGTAATTGGAGTAAGGCTGTCAAGGTGTAAATAAATGGTATTAATTGCTTTTAAATTAAGGTAATAATAGATGAAGAAATTGTGTTGTGCTTACTCGTCTGCAATGAGAATCACCTCTTGTAGCGTGCCACTTGGTCGGTTCTTTGGTTGGGCAGAATCAATCACAACTCCAATGACATCTTAAACCAAAATTGATAAGAAATGTAATGGTGGATATTTTTTTTGTGAGGAAGCCATATAGTGAACAGAATGGTGAAGAATTTACACACATATATATTCCTTCATTTGAAGGAAAAGCTGAAGATTTGAGAGGATGGCAAAGTCTGGCCTGCCGAGGATCACATCAAGGGCCCCTTCTGCAATAGGAGAGATGACTGTTTTTTGGTTTAGTTTGAGCTGGAGGCTTGGGTGGAAATTAGGTAGGTCATTTGCTTGTGATTCAGTTGTCAGGGCAGACAATTCATAAGTGGTGTAGAGTTTCAAGCAAGCGTCAATGAGGGTGATGTCCCGGTCAAATGCACAGCCGCGTATTTTTGTTCCCTATTATAAACCGAAAAGTAGTGACTCATTAGCAAAGCATCATGATGGACCAATATCATAATATGCATGCATAGAAATAGACTGTATCAAAAAAACATTCAGATTGTCATTCACCGAAAGTGTATTTTGCGACTCAATTAAAAAAAACACAAAAATTTAGAATTTCAAAGACAATGTAATATGCTTTTCTATAGCTATAGGTGGTTGCTACATGCACACTTATGTGTCTCCAATAGTATTTTTTGAATCAGTATTTTTTGATACAGAGACATAATGTCACTGGAGAAATTGAAATACTAAAAAATACTTTAGTGTCTCCAATAGTATTTAGAATTTCAAAGAAAATACTATCAGGCCCACCTATCAAAGTAAACATGCCGTAAGAGAAATGGATTTTGAAATGGAGCAAACTTGGTGAAAACAGTCAAATTTGAGGTAATTTGGACTATCCAACAGTAAGAAACTATAAAGATTGAAACAGGATAATTTAGTAAGACCAGAAGTCTACAACAAACAAGTCTAAACATCCCATCAAACATCAAAAAAAATTTCAAAATACAAATGGAGAATTATATGTACATGGATTAAAATGAAGTAAACAAATAGGCACTGGCGATACATCAAATGAAAAACTATCACATGTTCAGCCTGAAGGACATATATGTTGCTTGTGTGTGTGTACACCAAAACTTACTAAGAAGGACTGGTGGGGATGAGCTGCAGCGGCTAGCAGAACTGTGTAAGGGAGTGCAAGCATGCGATCTGTTGTTTGGGTGTTTCGGTCATGGAAGAAGAGTATGTCAATGTGGAAGAAGAGTCTTGTTGGCTGAGTCGTTTGAGGTAATCGAGCTGGTGCTTTCTGTGTCGTCCTGGGTGTCAGTGTCATCCTCGGACTCCTAGACAGCATCAATTTCTGTATCTGCATAAAAACCGACTTAAATTGTTTATTTAGTGTATTGAAATGTAACAGGGCATAGAGGGTGCTAATTCAATACTGGAGCTAATAGAGATGATGGTGAATGAGTCCTCTTCGGAATCCATAACCCTGAAAAAATAAGAATATGTTGGGCATAAATGGCACGAAGATTTCCATAAGAATCTGGAAAAATAAGAGCATCTTGGTTAGAAAAACACCAACTGCAGTGCACTGGCAACTGAACAATACAAATAGGAAGACTCAAGGATGATGCAACTTTGCAAGAGTATACTGCAAGGCCGATACTAAGTGAACTGTTGTCATTAGAGAAGCTCGATTGACCTTCCCAATATGTTGAACAATTCTACGCTCATATTCTATTATAGTGCAAACTTAGTATAGAATTTGTATTTAACGTTTGCACCATTTAAATATCAGATTTGCTATCTCATTAACGAAATAAGTTTAGATTTTCTTAAAAGTGAAAAATGTTTATGTACCTGATGATCATAATTATAGTTATAGACTTGCAAGTCTCTTAAAAAAACAGAGTAATAATTAAAGATCAATTTATAATTAATGATCAATGACAATTGCCAGATAAATCATCATGCTCAATGCTTTGATACACTATGAACCCACAATCGAAATTTATATTTTCAAGTGGCATTTGTAATTTTTGTTTTAGCATTTGGTCTGTGTCTTATTTGGGGATTATTATAGATTAACTTAGGCTCGGCATTGCATCGTTTCTTAGGGTTTCTATTATGAATTTCAGTTTGATAGGCATTTCCTTTTTCTGGTCCGGTCCTGCTATAACTGCAGTAGTAGTTTTTTGACAAAGAATTGATTTTGTGCCCTAATTTGATTGAACCTGTGTTTGTCCGTTTTTTGAGGTTTCTGGGTTTTCTCATGACTATGATCAAGATTCGAGCTGGATTGTCAGATAATGAGGAAAGCCAATGACTCTAACCAGACTCTAAAATTTGCTTGGAAATTGGAATAATGATGATTCCTTTAGGTCTCTGTTTGTTAGGGAAAACTGGAATTTTTAAGATGAGTTTGAGGGATGGCTGTAATCCAATATAAGGTTCCATTTAATTGGGAGCAATTGAAGATTGAAAGATGAATGCCGTTAAAAGTTGAGCTATGTTCATCCCTCAAATTGATCATAAAAAGTTATACCTTTCCAATCTTAAAGTTCTATTGTTCTGTCATCTGTGGCCAAGCTTAGGTAGTAGGATTGATATTCTGGACCAAAAGCGTTTCTATTGGCATTGGCACTTTCCATTGGTCAATCAACCTTTGCATTTGCTATAGGAAGATATCTGAACAGGGACAAGATCAAGAGCATGACGAAGGTGCGTAGGAGAAGATCAAAGGCATACAGTTCAAGGAACATCAAATTCAAAGATGGAGAAAAACGGTGTGTTAGACAGGAGAGGAGAAAGAGAAAAAGGTTCCCATCTCGGGGTTCTAATAACAATAATGTTTCAGTGAGCACAAGCAGCAATGGCCAAAGTGCATCCAGTTTTGGTGGTTGGGACGAGCTGGATGAAGCTGTGGACTCCCCGTTGGGATCCACAAGAAAGGCGACAGAAAGTGAGAGTGGCTTCCAAAGATCAGAGAAAGGTAAAACTGGGAAACAGAAGGCAACAAAAAGTGCCTTTAACCATTCCATAACAATACCAATATAAAAGTATATTAGATTGACCTATTTAAGAATTCAACATCTGGAGCAAGATCACTTCTATTTATACAGAACAAAGATTTCCCACAGATCCAAGGGCAAGAAAAACAATGTAGACTACACAAATGATAGGAAGCTAAAACTTAACGCCAATTATATGAAATTCAGATAATTCGGATAACTTCAGAATCCAAGTCTTCAGTATGGAAATTGGAGGCCTGGAAGTGCTCAAACAAATGGGAAACATTTACAACAAATTTTGAAATAATGCAAAACAAATGAGGCAGGCATTTTGACAAACAAATAGGCAGCATTATGTGAGAAGGCATATTCTGTAATTGGCAACATGGGGCTGGGGAACTTTGAAGGCAGCATCACACTAACTAACAACCTTCGATCAATAAGATACCGGGTCGTCCCGTTTAATTTTGACGATGGAATGGAACTTTAAGATAAACTAAAATGAGATCGAATTGATTAAAACATCGAAATAGACATATATAACCCTGACCTTCGAAGAGCAGACCGGCGGCACAGGCGCGTGGACGGCGGTGGGCCGGGGGCTGACGTGAGACGGCGGATATTGGACGGACGCTGGGGTCTGGGGGCCGGCGGCTGAAATCACGGGCACCGGGATGAATAGACTTATTTGTTGGGAAAGATAGAGGAGGCCGGCGACGTGATGCTTGGGAGAGATGGCTTCACAGGGGAGCACCTTTGGCAATCGATTGAGGACGACGGCCACCGTGCGGGCGGAAGGCGGTGCGGGCGGCTGAGGATGCCTCCGAACGGAGGGGCGACGGGAATCGGAGGTCCGAGCACTTCTGTGAAAGGAAATAAGGGCAGACGGGAATCGGAGCTTGGAGCAAATCTGTGAAATGAAAATAGGGCAAGCCGGTTTCCGAGTTAGTGTGCAAGAAGGGCAAAATGGGAAAAGCAACCCTACAATTACTATTCCTCCCAACAGTAACCCCGTTGCATATATATATAATAGATATGGAGAGAAACTCACTATGATTCCTACCTGATAGTGTAGTGCATGCAGTTTTGGTGTAATAATATTAGATGTGCCTTCTTTTTATTAAAAAAGAAAAAAAATTCCATTTTTGGCTCTCCCTATTTGTGGTTTGGGAATGCCAAAAATGGGCTTTGCTGAATGACTGTGTACAGTTCTATGATATAGCATTAAAGGCTAGCATTGCCATTATACAAAAATATACAATGATATAGTAAAATGTCACTAATGGGAACATTGGACATGTTTTTTTTTTGGTGAATTACCGGGTATCCCCAGGCTACATTGGACCCAAGACTAATCCCTCGAGAATCTGCATTGGCAATTAAGATCACCTTTCCCAAAGCAATTTTTGCATACACAAGGCTCGAACCCGAGACCTTGCTTAAGCGACTAGAGCCCCAAGCCACTCAAGCCAACTGTTGTTGGTAACATTGGACATGTTTGGGTCTAGACTGGAAATCTTTTTTTTTTGTGAAACCGGGTATCCCATGCCATATTGAACCCAAGACTAATCCCTCGAGGATCTGCAAGGGCAATTAAAGGCGTCTCTCCCAAAGCAGTTTTTTTGCATACACAAGGCTCAAACCCGAGATCTTGCTTAAGCGACTAGAGCCCTATCCACTCAAGTCAACTGATGTTTGTCAGACTGGAAATCGCTTAAGTAAATAAGATCCGGAAAAAATTCAATCCAAATACGTATATTTCTTTTACTTTTGGAATACTATTGGTGCTTTTTTTTAAAAAAATCCAATTACATAAAATTTCTTTGACATCATCTGAAAATTCAGTGAGAGGAAATCTTAGGCTGACACAAAATGGCTAAATTGTCATCAACTTCTAAATTAAATATAAATTTGCTTCCACCAACTTTTTTAATGAAAACGTTCAACAATACCATGTGATCTTTTCCTTTCGATCAAAACTTTCAGGTTGGTCCATGTAATCTTTTTCGATTCTTCCTGTAGTTCACGACTAATAAAAGAAAAAATAATAATAATAAAAAATGGTATTTTCACATTCATTTTATGCCAGTAACAAGTGTGATTTTATATCGATTAGTATTACCTGTTAAATTACATTTGGTTTTAAAAACTCTCGTAAAATTAATAATATTTCATACATTATTTTCAGTTAATGGTTTTCATTCTTCTGAATGTTGTGTTTCACTAGTTCTTAAAGGGCTTTTCACAGAAAAAATCCCTCATACTATATTCTTGTGTGGACAGTACATGCATGAATATTGTACCCACTTGAACCCCACAAATGTAAAAATAGATTACACATCAGTACCCAACGTATTAAAAATAAAAGTGAAATGGTAAAATACGGTTTTACCCCTATAAAAGTAGGGATGGCAAAAAAGCTCATACCCAATGGTGAAAATCGAAAACCGAATTTTCGGTACGATTGGGGGGGGGATTATCGGGGATGGGCCGGGGATTGAGGATTTTTTTTCGGGGATTCTTTTGGAGACGGGGATGGGGGAAGTAGTCCCGCCTCGGCCCATCCTCGATATATAATATAATATTATTATATATACTATATATTATAGTTAATATTTCATACATTATATTTTATAAATTTTACAAAGCCAATCCAAAATAATTACAAAATGAATGAGAATTTGACATAGTTGTTATGTCACTAACTCTCACTCTTATGATTGAGGGTTGGATTCCCCACTTGGCCTCCTGGCCCCCCCCATCCTTCCCCTTACGCTATGTAATTTGTATAACATGGACTACCATCATCAATTTATTTGGTCTTTTGGCTTCACAAACTAAAAAATAATTACTAAAACTCATTTATTTGATGCGTTGATTATATATTAGAAACAAATATGAAATTTTTATGTGGATTATGGTTTATTGTTAAACAATAAATTTATGTATTTTAATATTATAATATATGAAATTGAAAGTTGGCTTGAATAATATGGATTTGGTCCTCCCAATTACCGAAAAATTGAAAATTGCCTTGTAAGTAAATTTCCGATGGGGATCGGAGAAATTATGATACCCAATGAAGATCCCCGGCGGGGAATGGGCCGGTTTTGGGGGCTAAAGATGATAACGGTGTTGGGGATGCGGATACTATTCCCCGCCCCAAAACCGGCCCATTATCATTCCTACTGTAAAGTGTAATGGATGAAGAGTGAATTGGGGTTTTTGTTGGGGATTGAGTTGGCTTGGTTGGGAAGGAAACTAGCAACATTTTATTGGAAGCAGCTCGGTTGTCCTTTGGTGTGTGAAATACTTTCCAACACAATCCGCAGTATACGGTCTAAGTAATAATTCGATGAAATCAGGTCGAATCCACAGGGAACATGGAATTGTCAATAATTTATCAAATTTAAATAGCGAATAAAATTAAAATGCGAGAATAATTGGTTTTTCTAATATCTAATAGTGCAAATAATTGAACTAAAGCTAAAAAAGTGCAACGAACGAATCAAAGAGAAAAGTGAATTAATTAATATGCTAGATGATGAATGAGGAACCCTAAATCTTTCAATTGTTGACAAACTTGGAATTGCATATAAAAATCCAATTTTTAATTAATTTTTTTGCCTACTTAAGATTATCACAATTTATAAACATCTCGGTATAAACATATGCAACTTCTAAGGCCAGTGATTATCCTAATCTTGGTTCTAACAAATTTGTCTCTTTTTTTCAACTTACCGATTATTAGAATTAGTTTGTTCAATTATTTTTGCTCAAGTACTTTTCAACCACTTAAATAATATAAAGCCTTAGTTCAGATATCTTTTCGGTCTTTCCAAACACACATAAGTACTGAACAAAATTAACATAAAATTGACGAAATTCATATTAACAATTGCCAAAATCAACAATGTCAAAATCTAGGTCTCCCCAAACATTGGGCTTAGCCTAACATGATATCACAAATACTCAAAATAATAATAAAAGAAAACATAGTCATGTGACACAATTGGTGAAGGAAATCTAGTGTAGAATTCTTCTCAGATCTTCAATGGATTGCCTTCAACATCTCGTCTCTTTGCTCGGATGATGGATGAAGAAGATATAAAGAATGGTGAATTATTTTCTGAAAGTATATATGGAATGATTGGAACTCTTTAATTGGCTTGAAATTGAGCTATTTATAAACCGGATCGCGGAAGATATGAATCAGCTAGAAGATTTGCATGTCTGCCCTAAGCGGCATGCTATGCGTGCGCTCCTTGTCCGCACACCACGCCCAGCGCACGATGGTCCTCCTCCGTGCGTTGGTTGCACGTATGACTCGCTGTGCTGACCGTTTTCAACATTTTCTTCTGTTTTCCGAGTTTTTGAACTCCAATTGACTTCTTCTTGGTCCATTTGGCCTTTTGCTTGCTAAAAACACTAAAATTATGAAATCTCAACCAATATATATTAAAATGCATCACATCATGGAATGAGATCACAATTAATCCTTTTTACTCAAAATCATTATTTTTAGCAATTAATTCCACAATTTCCACTAATTAAGCCTTTAACTTGTCAATTGGAACAATTGGTCCCCTATGTTTGATGATTTCTCCAATTAGTTCATTGGGCATAGTGTATCTGCCATGCATTTGTTTTCTAATGTATTTGCAGAACTTCGTGTCCGTAATATGTGGTCATGAGGTTGTCGGTGGCGCGGGTGTCATTAAAATGACATAATAACATATGTATGTCTGTGTTAAATTACAAAGTGCACCAGAATATGGGTTGCACCTTGTCTGCGAGAGTAAAATCAGAGCGGATATTGGTTATAATGCGTGGACATACAAATAATTCAATAGTGTCTGACTGTCCGTGAAGGATATGTCAGTACATCTACTCTTTTTGTGATTGGACGAAGAATAGTTATTCAAGTACTTGAAAGAGGAATTCCAAGACATAGGAATCAATTTTGAATACAGACAATTATTATTTCAGTATGTTACATAACAATTTCAGCACTTGCATTTTATTTGTTTCCACTTTTCGAGTTCCATGGATTGCGGGTGGACCGAGGCACACATGAATGTATAAAATACCATATGCTGCATGTATGCATGCAAGTCAGGTGGGATGAAACACTCAAAGTTCGTATGAAATGGTTTGTCGCGGCATTATGTAAAGGATAATGTATTTGTTTTCTAATGAGATTTCACCCAAAGTACAAGTAATCCCAACACTTACAGCTCTCCAACTATCTGCCATGCTTCGATTAATCGTATTCCTTACTCCCGCATCTTAGAAAGTGGACATTCATGATTTACGATAAATCAGAGTGTTCACGGGTTGTGAGGCAAGGACATTATTAGGTTTTAATAGTATGTGGCAATGACATTTCAGTGCATATGTTTTTTGTGTTGTTCGGATATACAATACTTATTCCAGTATGTGAAAAACATAACTCCTGCTACATAGTGGTCAAATTTGAATACAGAGAATTCTTATTTTAGTACTTTTCATATAAAATTCAGTTCGCAGAGTACTTTTTTTTTTAACTTTTGAGCATTGTCATCATTTAATTTCGAACTTTGGCTCTATGTGGATGAACTTTATATGGTCAAGTAAGATATAGATGAATTCTTCAACTACATGACTTTGGCTGACAATTGAATAATTTCACATGTATATCGGCATAAATAGTACTCCATCAGTCCCGCGAAGTTTGGCTCATATTACTTTTTGGGGTGGATCACGGAGTTTGGCCACTTTTCATATTTAGATAAATTTAATTAATATAAGGATGATATAAATCATAATTGTTCTCAAAATGGGTACAAATAACAATTGTATAAAATACTATATTCTGAAACTACGTACTATTAGACGATTCTAACAACACCACACTTGAATATATTTCTCTAATTACATCATTAAGATAATTGAAACTTTTGACAATTTCTCACTATATGAGCATTTTCTGAAAAATAATAATCCCGGTTCAATTTTATTTAATGAAACCAATTATGAAGATGGAGTTAAGATTAGGGATATATTTATAGGTTGTCACGTTTTTATATACTCATGTAGGAAACTGTGGCCCGAAAGCGCACGGTGTCAAAAATTGCAGTAATTTATAGTAAGACCGGATCGTTCACTGGAGGATGTGCGATAGAAGCAGGGCCCACATCGTTTACTAAGATTTTCCACTCGGTTACTCGTTTCAAGTTTGTGTTTTAAATTATCAACTACTTGACATAATATAAACTCGATTATGAAAGCAATTAAATTAATACTACAAAGCGGATTAAATGATATCTAAGAAAGCAATTAAAATTATTCTAAGAAAGCAATAAAATTATACTAAGAAAACATATAAAATTGTTCTAATAAAGCAGATGAAAATTATGCTACACTACACTAGAAAGCAAGTTTAAAATGTGACAGAAGGGACAGGGAGAAAATAATAAAGATTGGACAAGATTCAGATAAAACACAATTAAATTTCCATTTTAATTACACAGATCTTTGCTTGGGATAATTCATCAGTTAGCTAACTCTCGTGCTTTCTATACTATGTTCCCTTTAACAGACAGGTACTTATAGTAAGAATTTACATGCCCTTAAGAAATCAAAATCTAAGATACCACAGACTCATAAATCTCTTCACAGGCCTTGTGAAGTTACATTAATTATCTGTGTTGGACAAGCAACACCTGACACCTCATTAGTTGAAATGTCAAGTACTCATATCATTCCCCCGGTCACACCCAAAGTTTCAAATCAAGTCCCAAACCCTTCCATAACTCTTAAACCTTACAACCGGCGGCCAACCTCTAATTCTTCCGAGTGACCTCTATAAAAGCATTTAAAAGAAAGCAGTAAAGAAAGCATTTAAAATCCAATCACTCGGAAGCTTTAAAAGCTATCTCATTCCGTTAGTATAAAAGAGCCCCTGGTCTTGGTGACCAGATGCAGATCAGGAACTCCCCAGATATCAATAAACCACAAGGCTCACAACATCAGGGTAGTTATGAGATACAAACTGAATGAAATAGATCCATAAAGGAATCTGCTCCGGATGTACTCACTCAAGACTCAATTCTAGGCTTTGGCAGAAGAAGACAGTAGTTGAAAGAATACTCAACCCTACCTTAGAAATTAACCAAGGCCTACATGTTGTTCCTCTAGTATTATTTATCTCATTGATAATGGCCAAAACTGACCATTATTTCCAATCCATTTCCGTGTCTGAGACGGACATTTTGATCGTGTTTCCATCTTATTTCAATAAGAAAGCAGTTGAATTTGATAGATTAATGCTAGTTTGTAAAAACATCAAGCCGGTAATGAAAAGACACAAAATATGCAATTTTAAATTGTATTTGTGTTAGAAAAATCCAAAAACATGAAAAAAGGAAAAAGAAAAGAATAATGAATGAAAAGATGGGCAAAAGAATAAAAGAGCCCACAAAAATCCAAAAAGATGGGAAAAAGATTGAAAATCCCACAACTGAAATTTGGTCAAGTGTTGAAGCACAATTCGAATTGTGCAATTCGAATTAATTCGAATTGCACACAATTCGAATTGCTGAAGAGAACAAAGAAATGGTTAAGTGTTGGAAGGGATGCAGAAGCCTAATTCGAATTGTTCAAGTTCGAATTAATTCGAATTAGGGAATGAAGAGAGAAGAAACCCAAAGGCAAGAAGAAGATGCAATTCGAATTGTCCAATTCGAATTAATTCGAACTGGCACAAACAATTCGAATTGCCAACAAATGCAAGGAAGCCAAGCAGAAACCCTCATCCAATTCGAGAAAAGACCAATTCGAATTCTTCACAACAATTCGAATTGACAACTGAAGGCCACATTTCCAGTTCAAGGAGGAGACCTCACAATTCGAATTAATTCGAATTGATTGAATTAATTCGAACTTCACTCATTGAAGCTGTGGAGCAAGAGCACAACATTGGTGGGCCTAGGGTTTCGAAGTTTGTCTATAAAAGCTGACCTCCCTCAACACAAGAAACATCCTTAGATCAAGAATTTTGCCAAAAAGCAGCTTGGGACAAAAAGAACAGCAGGAGGTTCCACACCCCTTAAGGGTTAGGTAGGTAGTTTAGTTTAGTTTAGTTTATTTTTCTTGCAAGTAGTGTAATCTTTACATGCTTTGATCTTAGTGTAGTATAGAAGCAGTTTGTGTAACCCTTAGAGTAGTCATTTCCAGATTTTTATATGCTTTTTAGTTAGAATAAACCCTACCTTCAAGCTAATGATGGTTTTGGGTTCTTTATTTTGCTTTCAAAGTGTCAATACAAGAAAAATTTCCAGAAATGGTGTTATTCATGTGTTTTGGCACTCTTTAATGCTTTCTCTAGAAATAAATGCTTAGCATGTTTGTTTGTTTCAACTAGATTACATTTATTATGTCCTAGTTGACACTCAAACTTAATAAATACATGTTTGGTGGGTTGTTAGCTTGATTTTGTGCCTTAGAGCTTCAAATAAGTGTTCTTAGGTTTAGACGTTTTTAGGCTTGTTAGTATTTACCTTTATGTCTTATTTTTCCTGCCTTGTTTTTATTTTTATGCTGCCTTAGATAACATAGGTGTTCTTAGCTTTATTCATGTAGTTCTTAGATAACTAAATGTTTTAGGTTCTTTGATCTTTGATCCTTTGTTTGTAGAAATATGGTTTAAATCTTGCCAATGCCCACTGGACATGTGTTTGTTTATTACTTGAAAATTTCACTAGGGTGGCTGTGAAGTGACACTGATGTGAGATGAGGGATTTGGTAAATCTAAATCCATCATTAACCGCACAGTGTTCACCTAACCCATACTTGTGAGAACAAAAATTGTTGTTGTTCGAAAATGTGTAATTCGAATTGAGGCAATTCGAATTATCTCGAATTGCCTAAGAAATTCGAATTGCACAACCAAAAATTTCCTTCATGTGGTTTCTAACCAATTCGAATTCTCCAATTCAAATTAATTCGAATTGGTTCAACAATTCGAATTGGCAAGGAAAACCACATTGTATTGCATACCATCCATTCATGCCTTAGTTTATTTTCCATCTCTTACCAATTCGAATTGTGCAATTCGAATTAATTCGAATTGCTGAACAATTCGAATTCACCTTCCTCTTGAGGTATATGCCTTAGTCAATTTTGAGCAAGGAAAGGACTTCATCAATTCGAGTTGTCCAATTCGAATTAATTCGAATTGCTCAACAATTCGAATTAGATGATATCTCATTCCTTTGCAAGGATTAATTGGGTAAGATTATACTTCATCCCTCATGCATTCTCAATTCGAATTAACCCAATAATTCGAATTGAGCTATCCCTTCTATTTTGAAAAACTCCAAAAACATTTTCTTTCATGATTTGTGTAAGTTGCATGGGTGTATTGGGCCTCGGCCCAGTTCATCTGACTTTTATCCATTACACATTTCAACCCTTTAGTGTCCACTTATTGTGTGCTTAACACCCACACAATACCAAAAATATTTTCTTACTTTTATGATTTTCTCTTTCATTGTGTGTAGGAACGGATAATGAGAAACACCACAGATTAATGTTGGTGAAAGGTCCCTTCACAGGGATATCGACTAACCCGTCTTCTGTGTGTCAATTATTATCTGTTATTTTGCATGATCTGGTTAGTGGTTGGTGGAAGCTTCGGCGAGCATTCTCTTCACTAAGAGTTTCGATTAGTCACTCAGCCAATTCCTAATCAGATACAGTTTTAATTTTCTTTATCTTAATTTCTCAATCTGAATTCAAGTTGCAATAGTATCAACTGATGTCGACCAACATCAGTTGAGAAATATTACAGCAAGAAATATGCGGGTTCTTCTTCTACTCACAGACAAAAGAAAACTGAATGACGGCGGTCACCGTCGTTTGGAATTCCTTCTGTCTAAAATCAGTCATCTGGGATAATTGGGAACCGGACAGCAGATGTTTGCAGTCCGGAAACCCCAACAATCTCTGGCACTCTTTTTAGCCGATTTCTTCTCATCTCAGGCTAATCCATCTTGTGTATCGCATTCTGTCTAACCCCACCATATATTTTGGGGTGTTTATTTTCCTTTTCATATACTGGTATGCATGATACTATTATGTAGATGTTCTGGTCTTATTGCTATTTTGGGGATCCTTCTCCTTGGACATAGAAGTCTTGATTTAAATCAGATGCTGCATAATAAATTTCCAACAAAAATTCCTTTATAAAATCCGGATCTGAGTAAGGGATAAATTCAACAGTTATGACTAATTCATATTCCACTGGGGGTTGATTTTGAGAGCTTAGAAGCAGAGTCAGCGATTAGGTCTCATCTAGACTGAAAGGATCTGTGTTTTAATTGAGAGTTTAGTACCTGTCTAGGGAATGATTTTCAAATATCAATTGGTTTCTCAAAATTGCTGTGTGTTGGACATCTGATGTTAGATATCGCATTAAGTCAATATCTACTTGGGTGTAGACGAGATGTGATAAATAATACTAGAGGAACAACATATAGACCTTGGTGAATTTATAAGGTAAGGTCGAGTATTCCTTCGACTACTATCTTCTTCTGCCAAAGTCTAGAATTGAGTCTTGAGTGAGTACATCCGGAATAGGTTCATTTATGGATCTGTTTCATTTAGTTTGTATCTCATAACTACCCAGATGTTGTAAGCCCTGTGGCTTATTGATATCTCGGGGGTTCTTGATCTGCATCTGGTCACCAAGACCAGGGGCTCTTTTATACTAACGGAAAGAGACGTTTTTAATGCTTCCGAGTGATAGATTTAAATGCTTTCTTTACAGCTTTCTTTACTGCTTTCTTTTAAATGCTTTCATAGAGGTCACTCGGAAGAATTAGGGGCTGTCCATCTGTTAAAAGGTTTGAGAGTTATGGAATGGTTTGGGGCGTGATTTGAAACTTTGGGTGTGACATGGAGGAATGATAGGAGTACTTGGCATGTCAACTAATGATATGTTAGGTGTTGCTTATCCACCACAGATGAATAATGTAATTTCACAAGGCCTGTGGAGGGAGTTATAAGTCTGTGGTATCTTAGAAATTGTTGTCTTAAGAGCATGTAAATTCTTACCGTAAGTACCTGTCTGTTAAAGGGAACATGGTGTAGAAAGCATGAGAAGTTAGCTAACTAGAGGATTATCCCAAGCTAAGATCTGTGTATAAAAATGGAAGTTTAATTGTGTTTCATCTGAATCTTGTCCAATCTTTATTATTTCCTCCCTGTCCCTTCTGTCATATTTAAACGTGCTTTCTAGATAGTGTAGCATAATTTTATATTGCTTTCGTAGTATAGATTTAATTGCTTTCTTCGATCTAATTTACCATGCTTTGTAGGATAATTTTTACTGCTTTCATGATCTGGTTTAATTTATGTCAAGTAGTTGTTAGAAACCCTTGCAAAACTTGAAACGAGTAACCGAGTGGAAAATCTTAGTAAACGACGCGGGCCCTGCTTCCATCGCACATCCTCCAGTGAACGATCCGGTACTTACTATAAATTACTGCAATTTTTGACTCCGTGCGCTTTCGGGAGCACAGTTTCTTGACACGAGTAAATAAAAACATAATATTTTGGGAAAATACTCATACAGTGGGAAGATGTTCAAAAGCTTCATGGCAGGTGCTTTCGTGACATGAAATTATGAGAAGTATCATGGCGCAGATACCAGGGACTTTCAGGGTGACAGACTGAAGGTCAATCCCGGTTGCACCGTGATATTTGTCAAAAGTTTCATGGCGGGAAGGACCACAGCGCCGTTTGAGATTAAAACACCCCACATGAGTAATAAAACGGGAATTATAACATATCCTTAAACCCCTTCCCTACATCATAACTCTTTCCATTTAATAAATCCAAACCTGATATTTCAGAAAATTACTCGTGTTAATGAAACTCGTCAAAAGTTTCATGGCGCCGTTGCCGGGGAAATGCAGACAGTTGTAATAAATAATACTTTATTAAGTATTGAACAATGGTGTCTGGTAAGATTGAATTATTTACCCCGGCTGCACCATGAAACTTGGCATGGGTGCAAAAGTTTCATGGCGCCGTTGCCGGGGAGGATGCAGCGCCGTTTACTAGGAGAATTACACTCCTGATTTACTCATAGATAGTTTTTGTATATACTATCAAACCATCACTAACTTGGGGATTGTACAGGTACTGTCAAAATCTTGATACCAACTGCTTATGCAATGGAGGAGGAACACATTGCCGGAGCTACCGTTCGATCTAGAAATAGAAAGGACTGCTCGCCAACTGAGGGCAGAAGCCAGAAGACGGAAAGAGCAGGAGCGTCGGACCCGCACTTCACCCGAAACATCGAGCAGCGATCTATCAGACATGGCAGATAACCAGAACATTCCCCCGATCTTACCCATAGACCAACCACCAAATAACCCTGGTAATGGAGCTGACAGAGGAATGGTAGAACATCCTAATCGTGCCAACGAAGAGGAGAATCTACCAAATCCCAATCAGCAACAATACCAGCAATTCCACCAACAACCACCACCACCCCTAAACCAATTTCACCAAAACCAAAACATACCAAACCAACAATACCAAAACCAAGCTTTCAATCCAGATCAGTTTCGGAACAACCCACAAGATCCACATAACTTCCAGCAATTCCCCAACTACCACCAATAGTACCAGAACCAAGCTGAACAAGGAAACCAACAACAGCAGCAAGCAGCAGCAGACTTCATGCAACCAATAGTAGAGCCCTATCTGGATGGACCTGGGAGAGCACACTTTCCCGCACGCAATTTCGAGCTCAAACTGGCACTCATTAATTTGGTGCAAAACAATCAGTTCTGCGGTGCAAATCATGAGGACCCTCATGATCATCTCCAGACCTTCCTGGAGCTCTGCGACACGATCAAAAATCAGGGAGTATCTCCTGATGCTATTAGGCTGATGTTGTTTCCATTTTCTTTATATAGTGGTGCCAGGGACTGGTATAAGTCATTGCCTATCAATCTGAGGAGCACTTGGGCAGACTTGGTGAGGAGCTTTTTGCTGAAGTATTTTCCAGAATCAAAGATTGAGGAAGGACGAGCTAAGATTGGAGATTTTAAAATGAAGCTAGACGAATCGTTATATGATGCGAAAGAAAGATTCTTGGGCCTCATCAGGCGATGCCCCCAACACGGGTACGCACCATGGGAGCAATTGAGGAAATTCTACGGAGGACTCACCCATCCATGGAGAACAATGTTAGACGCTGCTGGCGGACGACATTTACTCCACTTGCCTATGGACCAAGCTTGGGAGAAGATTGAGACAATGTCTGTCAACAGATCCATCCTAAAAACAGATGATAGGAAGGAGGATCCTCCTAGAAAAGTCTTTGATGTAAGTGAAGGGAAAACAGATTTTGAAAAATTGCAAGAACAGGTAGCTGCGATACAGCTGAGCCAGGATAAAGGGAAGGGAATAGACGCTTCTCAGGCAGGAACCTCATCAAACCAAGTTCAAACACAGCAATCGGGAGTTGTCTGTGGACTGTGTCAGGGACCTCATCCAACTGATACATGCCAACAGATAGCTACAGAGAGTTGTAATTATGTCGGGAACTACCAAAATCGCCATCCCAATCTATCTTATTCCAACAACAATGCACTTAATGCGCATTTGTTGCAGCCAAACCAGCCCAACCAGTTTGCAAATCAAAACCCACAGCAAAACTTTAGACCTCAGAATCAAGGATTCGTCCAGCAAAGAGTGCAAAAATTTCAAAATCAGAATCAGAATTTCCAACCTCAGATCCAACAGAGGCCTAATCAAAACCAAGGCTAGAATTTCCAGAATTTCCAATCCCAACCTGATCAGAATCAACAGTATAACCAAAGGCCACCATCTCATCTGGAGAACTTGATGACTGAGTTTATAACCAACCAGAAGGATATAAATCAACAACTGCAGTCATCAATCAAGAATGTGGAGACGCAAGTCACCCAGTTGGCCAAGGAACTACAGAACAGGGGGAAAGGAACACTTCCAAGCAGTACTGAAGCTAACCCACAGTGTAAAGCAATCACATTGCGGGGAGGCAAGACTCTAAAAGGAATTGTTGGACATGGAAAAGAGACGGCCGAGGAGGAAAAGGATCCAGTGGAGGGTGAAAAAGAAAGTGAAACGATTGAAGGAGAAGACGGTATTGGACTGGTCGAGGACAAATCAGAAACATCTATTTCGCAGGCTGAAGCTGCAAAGGGAGCTGAAAAGGGTAGGGTTGAAGGTACAACTTCCTTCTCTTTACCACCAAAAATAAACAATAATAAGTACATGCCAAGGGTGCCATACCCAGCACGTCTTAAAAATAAGGAACATGACCTTAAATTCAAGAAATTTCTAGAACGATTAAGGTCTGTAGAGATAACCATTCCTCTTGTGGAAATGATTCCCGAAATGCCCACCTATGCTAAGTTCTTGAAAGAATTGATTTCAGGGAAAAGGCAGGTAGAGCACGAGGAGGTGATTGTTCTCAACAGCACATGCAGTGCCATAGTTCAGAAGAGACTGCCCGAAAAGAAAGAAGACCCTGGATGTTGCACGCTACCAGTACAGATTGGGAAGGCCAAGATGAGCATGGGGTTATGTGATCTAGGATCCAGCATCAATGTGATGCCCTTAGCCATGGCAATTCGCCTAAGGTTCGGGGAGATTGAACCAGTTAAGATGAAGTTGCAGCTTGCAGACAGTTCAATCACAAAGCCCGTAGGAATCCTCAAGGATGTGGTAGTCAAAACCGGTCAAGTTCTTTTCCCGGTTGACTTCATCATCCTCGACATCGAAGAGGACTCTGAAATGCCACTTATCCTGGGACGCCCGTTTCTGGCCACTGGCGGTGCACTGATAGATGCCAAATCTGGAAGAGTCACATTGAGGGTCGATGACAAAGAAATCACCTTTGACATGGAACAGCTGCAGAAGTTTCCGAATGAGGGATCTTGTTCCATATTTGATGTAATAGAAAGTAGGAGTGAGGATGAGAGCATAAACTCTATGACTGATGAGCCAAACAAAGTTTCAAAACAGGTACTGAAGCCTGAAGGTGCGGAGCAACCAAGGAGCTGCAACGCTGTCCACTTCGAGGACCCTATCTCTGGGGACCTTGAAGAATTCGATGGGGTTGAGTTCATCCCGGAGGAAGAGGAAAGCACCGCTGAGGAGGAAGTGGATCCTGTACTGACACAGGATCCTGAAGGTAAATCTGATCTCTCTCTCCCATCCATTTCTCGCAAATTACTGCCTTCCGTTGAATGCCCACCAGAGCTTGAACTTAAAATACTTCCGGATCATCTTAAGTACGTCTTTCTCGCTGAACATAAAAGATTACCGGTGATTGTGTCTGCCAAGCTGACACAAGAACAAGAAAAAGCTCTGGTAGACATTCTAAAGAAATATGTACATGCAATCGGATGGACCATTTCTGATATAAAAGGAATAAGCCCCTCTGTTTGCATGCACAGAATTTTAATGGAAGAGGAGTACAAGCCCTCAAGGCAACCACAAAGGCGTCTGAACCCCCATATGCAGGAAGTGGTAATGAAAGAAGTTATCAAGCTCTTAGATGCTGGTATCATCTATCCTATCTCTGATAGCAAATGGGTTAGCCCAGTGCAGGTCGTACCGAAACGTGGGGGGATCTGTGTAACGACTAATGAGCAAGGAGAAGAAGTGGCGACGCGTCCAGTGACCGGTTGGAGAGTTTGCATCGACTACCGGAAGCTCAATACCGCTACCAGGAAGGACCATTTCCCCTTGCCATTCATTGATCAGATGCTAGAGCGGTTGGCCGGAAGGGAGTTCTATTGCTTTTTGGATGGGTACTCTGGCTATAATCAGATTGTAATAGCTAGCGAGGATCACGACAAGACCACATTCACTTGCCCATATGGAACTTTTGCGTACAGGCGCATGCCTTTTGGACTTTGTAATGCGCCTGCCACATTTCAAAGATGCATGATGTCAATTTTCTCAGAATTTATCGAAAAATGCATTGAAGTTTTCATGGATGACTTCTCTGTGTATGGAGATACTTTTGATGAATGTTTGACTAATCTTGCACAAATTTTGAAAAGATGTGAGGACACCAACCTAGTTTTGAACTGGGAGAAGTGCCATTTCATGGTCACCGAAGGAATAGTGTTAGGTCACCGCATCTCGCGCGCAGGTATCGAAGTCGACAGGGCTAAGGTCTCAGTCATCTCAAACCTACCATTGCCTAATTCAATAAAAGCAGTTAGGAGTTTCTTAGAGCATGCCGGTTTCTACCGGAGATTCATTAAAGACTTTTCTAAAATTGCCAAGCCGCTCACTAACTTGCTTTGTAAAGAAAATCCTTTCGTAATAAATGAAGCGTGTGTTCAAGCCTTTGACACGCTCAAAGAGATGTTGATTTCTGCTCCAATAGTGCAACCACCCGATTGGTCAATGCCTTTCGAGGTAATCTGTGATGCAAGTGATCTCGCCGTGGGTGCAGTTCTTGGGCAACATAAGGAAGGGAAGCATTGTGTAATTCATTACGCAAGTCATGCCCTGAATGAGGCCCAAATTAACTACACCACCACGGAGAAGGAGATGTATGCTGTGGTTTTTGCGTTTGATAATTCAGACAATATCTTATTGGTACGAAAACCACAGTGTACACAGATCACTCTGCACTGAGATACTTGTTTAGCAAACAAGACGCCAAACCTCGATTAATCAGGTGGGTACTTTTGCTGCAAGAATTCAACATTATAATAAAAGATAGAAAAGGCAGAGACAATGGTGCTGCTGACCATTTGTCTCGACTAGAAAATGATAAAAATGAGCTAGCCTTAAATGAAAATTTTCCGGACGAGCAACTGTTTGCCTTGCATCTTCATGATCAAGCTTGTCCGTGGTTTTCCGATATTGCTAACTTTTTAGCATGCGGAATAACCCCACCATTTCAAAGCAGGGGCCACAAAGCAAGGTTCAACCGAGATGTAGTTAACTACTTCTGGGAAGATCCTTATCTCTTCAAGCATTGTGCAGATTCGATTATTAGACGATGTGTAACTGAGCACGAGGCTTATCAAATCGCTAAGAAATGCCATGAGTCGGAATATGGAGGTCACCATGGCCCCACTCGAACAGCCCATAAGGTGCTCGAGTGCGGTTTTTATTGGCCTACCATTTACGAGGATTGCAAAGCGTTTGTTAAAGCTTGCGACAGATGCCAAAGACTAGGGAATATCTCCAAGAGGGATGAGATGCCTCAACAAGGAATTCTCACTCTCGAGATTTTCGATGTATGGGGTGTTGACTTCATGGGACCATTCCCGACATCTGATGGGAACCATTACATCTTGGTAACTGTCGATTACGTTTCCAAGTGGGTTGAGGCCGTTGCACTGCCAACTAATGATGGCAACCAGGTCGTCAAATTTTTGAAAAATAACATTTTCAATAGATTTGGTGTACCCAGGGTGATCATATCAGATGGAGGAACCCATTTTGTTAATAAAGCATTTGCAAATCTTATGAGCAAAAATGGGATTCTCCACAAGATCGGCACGCCTTACCATCCCCAAACCAGTGGTCAAGTCGAGGTCTCAAACCGCGAAATCAAACACATACTCGAGGCCACTGTGGGGACGACTCGCAAAGATTGGTCACGTAAGCTCAATGATGCTTTATGGGCATACCGCACTGCATTCAAGACTCCCATTGGGATGTCTCCATACATACTCATCTTCGGAAAGGCCTGTCATTTGCCCGTAGAACTAGAGCATAAGGCTTACTGGGCCGTACGAACGCTCAATTTTGACTCACGAGTTGCTCAGAGTAAGTGCAAGTTGGATCTCAATGAAATTGAGGAAATACGTGCGCAAGCTTATGAAAGCTCGAGGATTTATAAAGAGCGGACCCAGAAGTTACACGATCGTCGTATTAAGTCTAAACACTTCTATGTTGGCTAGAATGTCTTGTTATTTAATTCTAGGTTGAAGCTGTTCCCCGGAAAGCTTAAATCCAGATGGGAAGGGCCATACGAAGTGGTGCACGTGTTTGAAAGTGGAGCTGTCAGGATCCGAACTGACAAAGGAGAGTTGGTAGTGAATGGACACAGATTGAAGGAGTATCTTGGGCAGTTCGACCCCGAAAAAGAAGCTCAAATGACAACAGAACCGGCTTATGCTCAATAAATATTATACATATATTTATTTACTTATTTATTACTTACTCCACCTATTTTTATTGGGACAAAGTATCCAAAAATTAATTGAACATTTAGAGTACCAAGACTCTAAATGTGAGGATGTTGATATTTGGAGAAGACCTAATGCCTTCTTATAATTGTTTTGCAGGAATTCGAGGAACCAACAAAAAGAAGGATAAAGCTTCCAAAAACCAGGTTCCCGGTTGGGTTAATATCATATTTAATGGAGGTTAATTTTGGAATTTAGAGAAATCTAAAATCCAGAATAAATTTATAAAATAAAATTGTTAACCCAACCTAATTTATGCAAGCAATATGTTTTAGATTCTAACTCTGTGTAGATATGTTTGCTATTGAGTTCATCTTGATGAACATAAATTTTTGAAAACCTAAAAATTTTTCCTAAGTCTTGACTGTGGTTTATTTTTCATTTCAAGAAAATTCGAATTAATTCGAATTGCTTGGAATAAACCACATAAGACATTTTGCCTTGGAAATTTTCACTCTCGGATTAGTTAATTCGAATTATGCAGGCAATTCAAATTAATTCGAATTGACATGCAAATTCGAATTGGCACCCAAGGCAGAACTTTCGGATGTTTTATTTGGCCAAGTATTGCAATTCGAATTATAAGGCAATTCGAATTAATTCGAATTGCCTGACTAATTCGAATTAACACGCAAAAGGCATTTTCCTCAGCAAGCGAGCAATTCGAGTTATTCAAGCAATTCGAATTAATTCGAATTGGCCACAATAAATCGAATTAGCTCACTTGGGCACCTTGCGCAAAATTTTGCCTTCAACCTCAAATTCGAATTGTGAGTCAATTCGAATTAATTCGAATTGATCTCAGAATTCGAACTTGCTTTGTTTCTGTGTCTTTCAAGCCAATTCGAATTAATTCGAATTGGCCTGAATAACTCGCACCCCTCACAGAATGCATCAATTCGAATTAATTCGAATTGATGCATAATTCGAACTTCCATCCAAACTCTTTTTATACCCTTCTTTCCCTCTCATTTCCCTCACTTTCACTTTCCACATTTCCAAAAAATCCCCCGTTCTCTTTCTCGCGAAACCCTTCTTCCTCGCGAAGCCAGTCGCTCATTTCAAGCTTTCCTCCGGCCAAACCATTCGGAAATGGCTTCGTCGTCGTCAAACCCTAGTGGGAGTCGGGGGTAAGTATCTCTGTTTCGTTTTCGCGCTCGGTTTCAAGTTTACAGTTTTGTCTTTTCGTATTCCCTGCGAAATCGGAGAGGGGGAGGGGAATGTGCTCTGTTTTAACGACGGGGATGGTCGCAAGTGGTCGGGGATGACTGGGTATAGTCAGTTGTGGGGTAGAAACCGAGTAGGCAGAACTTAGATTTTTAAGGCTTTTTGTTGAAACTGCCATGTTTGTGGATTCGAACGTTTCTGTGATGGGGGGTGTTCTCATTTTGAAAATAAGGGTTGCAAAACCCTTAAAAATATGGTTTCTGTTTAGTTTTATGGTTTTGTTTGTTCATTTTGTTGTTTGTGTGCATTTTTGTTTATCTGTGTTGGTGTTTTAGTAACCTGTGAGTGGGATGAACACTGTGACATCTTCCTTTAGTCACTGTTATTTTGACCATTGTATGCTTGATGATGATGACTGACAAATGGATGCTGATGATGTCTGAGAATCAATGTTGTGAAGCATGATTTGTGGAAAGATTTATGCATGACATTAGTATGTACGGACCATCTGTGTTTGTTTGTTTTGAGGTTTGCATGTATTATGCTATATGAGTAAACTGGTAATAAATGTTTTTGTCGGGTACATGTTGCCCACACTTTGCAAACTCAACTCTAGAAGTTGATGTTTGCACATCCGGGACACATGGTATAGACGAAACCATTCCAAAATTTTTCCAACACTTTTGGCATGGCATTTATGTGTAAAAAGACAAATTTTCAGAGTGTTCTTTGTTTAAGTGTTGATTCTTGTGCAACTTGGGACAAGTGGGGAATGTTCACAAGGAATGTTTTGTTTATATTCCTTAAAAACCCACTTCCCAAAACAAAATCCAAATGGGGGACCACTTACACCCCCAATTTCATTAAATAAACAAGTCAACACTTTTCCATAAAAATCCAAAAATCACCTTTTGTATGTATGCATGTCTACTTTTACTTTCATTTATATTCTTATTTTTAGTCATGGTCCATTGATACATACTAGTAATTGCATAATTTGTCGCTTGCATTTGCTTTTCATCATTAATCTCTTATCTCCCCTATCTCACCTGATTTAAATCACTTGCTAAGTGATGAAAAAAATCAAAAATTCTTTCGTAGGCTCAATAACCTACGAAATATTCTCTTTTTGGTCCTTTGACCACCCAAAAACATCTTAGGCTATTTACAGTCCAAGAAAAGTTTTAAGGATCCAAGATCCTTATCTCTCTCTTGCTTTCCTCATTTCTGCTGCAATAAGAGTTAGATTTAACAATCCAGCTCTATGTTTTTCTTTCTATAAATTCGATTGGAAACCAATTAACTCACATTTAGAGCTTAGCTCAAAATGTGAGGATGTTGACTTTCAACTCGGATCCACTTATCAAAAATTTGTTAAAAATAGTTCCAACTCTTTTCTCTCCAGGGATCAATTCATTATAGATTCCCTGATGGGTCTTCCAAAGACAACTCCAGATTGTGCCTTCTTGGAAATTGAGAGGCTGAAGAAAGAGGCAGAGGAAAATAGGGTGGCCATAAGGAATGAGCATAACCTGCCTATGGACCACCAGATTGAATGGAGGTTCGAAATGAAGGACCATTGGTGGAATGCGATTCCAGAGGAAGAAAGAAATGATAGAGCGACAGGCCTCGAAAGAGACTTTTGCCAACATGTATGTAATTTCTGGAAACAGGAGTTCGATGAGGCAAGGTACGATCAACGGTTTGACGACCCGAGAGTTCACTATGAGCGGATGGTTTGGAGGATGAAACGACAGAAGGCTTATTGGAACAGAATGCTTGAAATCCACTCCGGAGATAGGAGAGCTGCAGCCTTTGATCCAGTCCTCATCCAACCACCCATTACAAGGGAAGTAAAAATGCATTATGCCCCCAAGACGCCTCCACCGTACTTAGTTGCGTCAACTGGTGTACTCTCCATGCCGGAGACCTTTCCATTTACATACAAGAAGGAACTATTCGATAATGGGACCATTTGCGGACCGGAGGAGCAGCTATGGCTGACATTGCGTGCAAAAGAGCGTCATACTGAAATGACATTCAACTTCCGGGACTCTCTCCAGGCGGTACTGAAGTACGGACAAGCCCACCACACTCCAATGCTGGATTCGATTATTGAGAAAACAAAAGCAGTCAGGAAACTGTGGGGGGAATACATGATTGCATGGGGAAAATGGGAAAAGGACATCAGGGAGTCTGTACTAAGACCGGGAGTAGTAATACCTCCGGGAAATGTGGAGATTCTGCCAGTCTTCTTACCACAAAGGATTCCGGCAGTTGAGCCCCGAGAGAATACAATGAAGGGGATGCCCAATTTCGAGCTGATGAGAGCTGAATGCATCGCGATGATTCGAAACAGATCATGGGACAGAATGGGACGCAAGAGGAAACAGATCTCAGTCATGGGCAAAAACAAGTGTTTGGAGTATCTCAACATTCCACCAGTCCGAGACCTAGGACATCTAAAGGAGAAAGAGGCAGACATCGTGGACACCTTGTACACGGAGATGAAAAAGAGGTTCCTCGACCTGCTACGTGAAATGGATGCAGAAGGTCTAAGGCACTGTCAAGAACACCGACCTCGTTTGCAGTATAACACGGGATTCCAAGGTGTCCTAGGCAGATATTTCACACTAAAATGGACTGCGCAACTCACAGCCATGTCTGAGCCTAAATTCATCCAAAAATTTCTGAAGATCAAAGGACCGGAATTTGGATTGGGTGTTGAGGATGAAGAACAGATCATTGACGATTATGTTGATCCGACCTCCGAGCAATCTGAGCCTGCCGAATCTGAACCCTCTCAAACTGAATCCGAACCAGAACCACCCAAGAAGAAGAGAAAACTGATAAGGTTGGCAGATAAAGAAAAGTCTGAGAAGTCCGCTGAGCCTCAGATCAAAATCCAAGAACCTCCGAGTCAGCCAAGGATCATTCCCCCTGTGCCCAAATTCTATGATGAGCTCACCAAGCAAAAAGACAAAGGCAAGAAGCAAACCATTGAGTTATCCAAGAAAGAACAACAGCGCAAAGCCCAAGAAGATGCTGATACAAAAGCAGCAAGGATAGCTCAAGAGGAAGCTGAGATGGATAGGATTGAGGCACAGAGGAAAGCCGAGTACGAGGCCCGACAAGCTGAAAGAGCAAGAAGGGAGAAGGAGGAGGCTGAGATCGAAATGGCAAAAGAAACGGAGGAGTGGAAACAGAAAATGGAAGCTGCAAGGGCCGAGAAAAATCGACTTTGGAAAGAACAAATGGCCAAGGCAGCTGAAGAGGAGGCCAAGAAAGCAGAAGAAGACGCCAGGAAGGCAGAAATGGAGGAAAATATTAGAAAAACCCGAGAGGAAGAGGAGAATAGAAAAGCTGCTGAAAAATTGCAGGCTGAGCTAGAGAAGAAGAAGAAAGCTGACACTGAAACACAGGTTGAGGTCGGGGACGATGATTGTCAGATAATCAGCGGAACCGACATTATTCCTGTTAAGGTGAAAGCTGAGCCAGCAGAATGGGCCAGGGAGAAGGAGGAACAAGTAAAGAGATCTACTGCTCGCAGAAATGACACAAAGGCGGATGTTGAGAAAGCAATGGAGGCAATGCGACCCACAGAGGAGATAGAGGAAATGGTGCACGAGGGCAATGTCAGATTTGAAGAATCAAAGAAGAAGTTCGCCGAGCTTGCGAGTGATTTGAATGACATAACGGCACAAACTCTAGCGGCAGCCACTACTCAACCGCAACCCACAGTCCAAGAAACAGCGAGAACTGAAAGTAGTAGTGGTGACAAGCAAACGGACTTGGAAACCATAGAAAACTACTTTAAGGACAAGTCATTTCAGCAAATACTCCAATACGATCTCAACATTCCTGTGGAACAAGGAGATGATATGGGGGAGGATTTCGAAGATTCGACCATCAGGAGGGAAGTCGAGGCATCACAAAAGGAATATCAACATGTAGATGATCCGTATCCTCACGAGGATTTCCTAGACTCCGTATTCCCCGAAGATCCTTGTAATTTGCACGAGCAGGGAGCAACTCAACGAGGTGAAGAAACTGGGTTGGGACAAACTGAGGAAGAGCCACAATTGAATACACAGGTTGAATCAGAACAGCACGAGCAAACTGAACAGAGAGAACAGCCAAGGGAGATTTCCGACTCTGATGGAGAACAAGCAGGAACTGAAGGAACCCAGGAATCTACCGGATCAGTGCGATCGGCTGATTATTGGGCCAACTCAACTTCAAGGGGCAGACTGGGTGTATCCACTAAGAAGTTCAGAAAATTCCGTATCACGGATGATGCTGACATAATGAGGAGGTTCAACGGGAATGAGCAGAATGCGGGACGATACATGGCACTAAGTGGAGTATTTGTCCCTGATAAAGGGTTCAGTCCAGAATTGATTGATCATCCAATGCTACTCACATTGAAAGAAAACCACGGATGGGCCGAGTTCCTTAAGCATCACGCTGAACCCGGGATAGCAGAATTGGTTCGGGAATTTTACTGCAACATCAATGCCACACGAAAGACAAGTTGGGTGCGAGGAGTTGGCATAAACATCTCGGGGGAATACTTGAACAACTTCCTTGGCACACCCAACTGGAGGTCAGAAATTCCGACATCTGAGCATTTCGAGAAGGGAGCAAGCAGGGCAGCTGACAGGCAATATCACGACAACATCACTAGGTCCCTTACTGCTGAGAGCTACACTGGTGAAATCCCCTTCAAAGCAAAGCACCTGAAGCTGGAATTTCAACCCTCCTATGACTTCTACATGTCGAAGATTAGGCCAAATCCTCATGCACATGAAACATCTGGTCGAATGTTGAAGGGTTTTGCCAAGATTTGGCATGGACTGAAGATCAACGTGGGGGAGCAGATTTTTCATGTCATGACAACAAAAGTCACGGGCACCAGAGCTGCTGCTTTGTGCTATCCCAACCTCATCAGGAGAATTTGTGAGGCCCAAGGAGTAGATCTAACAGTTTTAGCAGAGAGCGATCTTATTGATATGAGCCGGCCAATCCCAGTCCCAAAGACAAGGATAACTAGACCAGTTACATACATTATGCCGGAAGAATCAGACGCTCAATCCAGATACACTCCTAGGACACCAACAGCCGGACGCAAGAGACGCAAGAAGAAGGACCGTACTGAAGCGGTACCTTCAACAGAAGAAGCTGCAGTCACGCCAACAGAACCTGCTCCCACTCCCACTCATCCTGGAACTGATGTTTCCACTCCAAGCTTATCACGAAGACATCCAGTCCGACCCTCTCGCAGAAGCCCGACTGTGCCTCAATATCCAGCTGATTCTCAAACTCTAGAAGCAGTGAGCAGAATGGGAGAGTCAATGATGCAGAGTGTCAGATCTTTGGCCGATGCCATTGTTTCGAATCACGAGAAACAAATGCAGAAAGAGGAAGAGTTTAGGCTGAGAATGCTTGAGAGAGAAGAGGAGTTCAGAAAGGAAGCAGCAAGGCAGCATCAAGAAAGGACTAAGAGTGAGGAAAAGAATAGAAAAATGTTCGAAGCAGTGTTCGCCAGTCAAGCCAGAATGTTCGACAATCAAGCTGAAATGATGAAGACCATCCTCAGCAAGTTCCCATCCCATCCAGGAGATGCCACCGGATCCTCCACACAGCCCACGGAGAAGAAGGACTAAGCTAAGTGGTCATATTCATGCGAGCTCCATTGTAAACATCATGCATTAGATTTTCCATTCATTCAGTGCACTTTCCATCCTCACCATGGAAATCTATTGCAACTGATGTACATTACTGCTTTCCACAAGAGAATTTCATCTTGAGTTCTCCATTATTTAAAAAAAAAAGATGTGTGGCAGTCCAAGATGAATAAGTGACTGTCACGCCAAAAACAAGCTGTGACATGCTTGCATGCTCACAGTGTCTTTTTACTGCTTTCAATTAAACAAACCGGCATAAAACAAGCATAAATCTATCACCTAAATTCACATATTGAATTTAGGCTGATGATGAAATCTTCGGACTATTACATTGGGATAAAACAATTAAAAATATGCATGATATGAATTCTCGAAGTTTTGAGCTATAAAAATCCAATGATATGATCACTTGAAAGAAAAACAAATATTCATGTTGAGAATTTGATTGAGTAAGTTGTAAGAAATTTTTCAAAGGCTAAATTTGAGAATAAGAGTATGACATGATCAAACCGTCCATGTGAGATCTGAGCCGAGTCATTTTTACTCAATACTTCTTTGATTGTGTGAATCAATTCGATTAAAGGACACTAGAACTTGCAATTGGGACCGTTTCAAGACCATGCCATATTCCCGAAATCGAGCATATGATCAAGGCACTTAGAAAACCCAAAATTTTGGCTTTCGTTTGAATTCCAAACCCAAAAATATTTTCCCTTTAGGATTAACCAATCTGAGCCTTTAAGCCTGATTTTTCTTTGAAACCACTATATTATTCCCAGCCTTACAAAAAGACCAAGAAAATCAGACCCAAGTGTACATGAGCCATCCCATCAAGGCATTGTAATTTTTGATCATCAAATATGTATCAATCGGTATGCTATAAACCGATTCAAAAAAAAAAAGAAAAAAAAAAAGAAGTTGAGATCTATTCAACAAGAATAAATTGCAAATGACAAAGCAAATTAGACAAAGTCTAATGTCATGCAATAGAAAAGGAAAGAAAAACAAAAGAAAGAAAGAAATAATGATGATCATAAATTCTAAAAAAAAATGCCAAGTTATGGTGGAATGGTGTCATGTCACTTTTTAGCCCAATAATTCCCTTTCCTACCGAATGTTACAACCGTATGCCCCGTTATAACCTTGAATAAGACCTCGGGATCTCGATTTGAGGAAATGAGTAGGTGGCGAGTTGGTCCAGTTGCAAGCCTATGGGAGAATTTAATTGAATTTGATTTTGAGCGTTGATGATAAAAGCCAATCTTGAGATTGAGTGAACTTTCCGATTCTACTATATGTGAGGCTCTGTTTCTATTAATCAATGATCATGTCATGCCTGAATTCAAGAAGTAAGCCAATGAATTTTTTTTAAACATTGATTCAAGAAGAATTAACAATAATGATTGGTTTGTGTGTTCACTCAAGTGAGAAGTATCATTCCATTAAACACTGCAACCAAGAGAGTTTAATACTTGTAATTTTGATTGTCTTATCCCAATATAAGAAGAATGAAATTTCTTAGGCCACGCAAATGGATTGAATATGCAGAGTCCAAGCTCCTAGGAGCACTGACTCTGACTGCTCGGGGACGATCAGTATTAAATGTGAGGATGTTGATAATGGCCAAAACTGACCATTATTTCCAATCCATTTCCGTGTCTGAGACGGACATTTTGATCGTGTTTCCATCTTATTTCAATAAGAAAGCAGTTGAATTTGATAGATTAATGCTAGTTTGTAAAAACATCAAGCCGGTAATGAAAAGACACAAAATATGCAATTTTAAATTGTATTTGTGTTAGAAAAATCTAAAAACATGAAAAAAGAAAAAGGAATGAAAAGATGGGCAAAAGAATAAAAGAGCCCACAAAAATCCAAAAAGATGGGAAAAAGATTGAAAATCCCACAACTGAAATTTGGTCAAGTGTTGAAGCACAATTCGAATTGTGCAATTCGAATTAATTCGAATTGCACACAATTCGAATTGCTGAAGAGAACAAAGAAATGGTTAAGTGTTGGAAGGGATACAGAAGCCTAATTCGAATTGTTCAAGTTCGAATTAATTCGAATTAGGGAATGAAGAGAGAAGAAACCCAAAGGCAAGAAGAAGATGCAATTCGAATTGTCCAATTCGAATTAATTCGAACTGGCACAAACAATTCGAATTGCCAACAAATGCAAGGAAGCCAAGC